>RJWJ010002622.1:0-97745 GCA_004363605.1 Indri indri | reverse complement strand
AGAACTCTTGTGTTGATTCAACTTTTATGCGATTTTTCATTTGATCCAATCAGACTTTTTTTTTTTTTTTTTTTTTTTTTTGAGACAGAGTCTCACTCTCTTGCCTGGGGCGAGTGCCGTGGCGTCAGCCTAGCTCACAGCAACCTCAAACTCCTGGGCTCGAGCAATCCTACTGTCTCAGCCTCCCGAGTAGCTGGGACTACAGGCATGCGCCACCATGCCCGGCTAATTTTTTCTATATATATTTGTAGCTGTCCAATTAATTTCTTTCTATTTTTGGTAGAGACGGGGTCTCGCTCTTGCTCAGGCTGGTCTCGAACTCCTGAGCTCAGAACGATCCGCCCGCCTCGGCCTCCCAGAGTGCTAGGATTACAGGTGTGAGCCACCGCGCCCGGCCCAATCAGACTATTTATCTCCTCCTCTTTCCTGCTGTCTCCGCAGTGTGCATATAGCATAAGCTCACTCTTCCGTATGTCTGTCTATGCTAGAAAGCACTGTGGGTAATACATTTGCCACCCCTCAATTGGTTCACTGCTTTCACTTTGCTGCTAATGATTTAAAGAAAGGTATGCTATAAAAAATGATTAAACTGATATGCATATATAGGTAATGTAATTACATTTACATAGAGATAGAATGATACAGACATGTAAATAATATATGTTAAATGTCAATAGGAATAGAATAATTATAACTAGAAAAATATTATTGATTTGTTTCAGTGAAGAAAATAAAAGGGTTGAACTTTTCTTCATATGCCACTTCTAAAGATTCAAAAAGATATGTTTGATTTCACAAATTATCCGAAGGCCACAAATCAGTTACTGTGTACACAGAAAGCTAGTTCAACCAAGACATGTGAGAACAATAAATTTATATTATAATTTATATAAAAATGTATTTAGTCCTAGATTTCAGGATGAATAAATGAATAAATTAGGAACATATTAATTTTCCTAACTCATTTAACATATTAGAACATCTATTCTCAATAAGAAATGTATACCCTCAAGGATTCATCAAAGAATTATGTCCTATAAAGAACTCAAATATCTCCTACCCTGGCTTTCTTTCCCTATCAGAAATCACTGCTATTACTTTGGGGATCATGCCACATTACTCGTCATGTTCAGAGAGCCATAGTTGGAGGAGTAAGGAGATTCAGTTTGAAAACTAAATTACATTTGAAAGAAGGATACAATACCAGCATCTTCCATAGGTCTTTTGGGATTTGGTTGAAGAAAGTATTTTGAAATTGAAATGTAATGATATTTATAAGGAGTAGTAAAAATTCCTGCAGCATCTCACTTCCCTGGAGACCAGATTAGCTCAGCCAATTACCATTCTAAAGGATAGGTCTCTGTTTTATGGTAGACAAAGATGTTAGGAAACTCAGTGGGGAAAAGGAAAGCTAATTTTATATGAACTTATGTTTGGTATATATGAGTGTTCTGTTCTTCTGGTGGTTATTTTTCAATTTTTCAGTTTTCAAAATTACAATGCAACAACTACTGGTGGCAAAACATTCAAGAATAAAAAAAATTACCCTAAAATTTTCTTACTTAATATTTGTCCTACTTTTTATAATAATTTTGTATGTCTGTGTATTAAGAGATGGATTATATGTTTATGAGTATATACCTCTATACATAAATTTTTTCAAAATGATATACTATAGAACTTGTTTTATTGTTTTTGTTTTTTTAATTGAAAGACAGAGCTGTCTCTTTATATCTGTACACATAAAGATATCTTATTCTTTATAATTTCAAAAAGAACAATATTTCATAATATTAACATACAGTAGAGAGAGGGAGTATAGTTCCCAAGAGTGATACTTGAGTGCCTATTCAATTGTTGATTCCTAAAACTAAGCTTTTTACATTAAAATACAAGCTCTATCACATGTGGCTGGGTTTCCCAATCTGTGAGACAGAAATATCCATGCAAGTACATCATAAGATTGTTTTGAGGATTAAATGGTTGATTTATTCATTCAATGTATTCAACAAATATTTCCTAAGCCTCTACTATGTTCCAGATATACCCAAGTACTTTTGGTTTTTTACTGAAGAAAGCTTACAAACATTTCTTCCTCTCATAGAGCTTACATTCTAGCAAGGAGATATAGAAATTATTTTTATACAGAAATTAAAAAGAAATAAATACATAAATTACACAGTGTGTTACCATACAAGTGTTAGGCACAATAGAAAGAGAAATAGAGCAGACTAGGAAGCATTAGGACTCTGTGGTGGGAGAACTTTCAACTGAAAAATAGGTGCTCAGGATTGGCATCCTAGGGGAGGTGATACAAGTAAGGACTTGAAGGTAGGGAGTGATGAGGATCTCAAAGGGAAATGCATACCAGATGGATGGTACAGTTACTTTAAAGTCTTAAGAAAGGATTAGGCATAAACTGCCCAAGGTAGAATAAAAGGAGGGCAGCTGGCGACAACACAGTGAGTGAGGAAGAAAGTAGAAGACAACTAGGTTATAGAAATCAGGATGGGGAGGACCAATAACGTAAGTTGTTGTAGGACACTAAACAGCTTTGGAACTATTACAGGACTCAGACCAGAGGAGTGACATCATAAGATCTCATTAAAAAGAACACATTAAAAAGAATCTGCTGCTATGTGGACTGTAGCATGTAGGCAGGGAACAAGCATAGAAACATAAAATGCATTAGAAAGCTTACTTCAGCAATCTAGATGAGCACTGATGGTGGCTTGGGATAGGATATTTGCAGTGGAAGTGGTTGGAAGTTATTGGATTTGTATATAATTTGAAGGTCAAGAAAATAGGATTTGCTGATGAATTGGAGGTGGGGTATAGGAGAAAAGAGGATTGAAGGATGATTCTAAGTGTTTTTCCCTCATTAGCCAGAAGGATGGAATTGTCATCAGTTGGAAAGGAGGAAACTCCAGCATAAGCAGGTTTAACAAAGAAAAATTGGAGTTAATTTATGCTGTGTTAAGTTTACAAAGTCTACCTAACATCCACGTGGAGATATATAGACGCCAATTGTCAAATAACATAATTTACACTTAGAAAAAGCTCTCACAGACTCTATGATATAGGCTTATTTTGTTGGATTACACAACAGATTCCTAAAGGAGATGATTATCATGCCTCCTGTACACTGAGTAGTAGGTCAGTTGATATAAAATTCATCACCACATTTCCAGCTTCCAACTGGGGGGCATGATGGGCAGGTTCCTGAGTGCTGTCAACTGTAATGAGCACCACACAAATGCCATAAACTGCTTTATTAAATTTAATTCAATCAAATCCATTAGATTTTTATTGTGTCAAAGTGCTACCTAGGCCTAGTTCACCAGAAAAATAGAAAATGGAAAAATCATGCTTGTCAATCACTCAGACTCAGGGAGAGCTTTTGTACTCCAGTACAAACCACATAGATCAAGAAAAAGAATCAGCTTGAACCAGTAACAACAAAGACCTCTCTTTGAGCTCAATGACCTCAGTATGACAAACCTTTGACACTAAATAGCCTGTAAAATTGTACTCAAGAAAGGAAAGGCGATTCTTGCATCCCTCTGAACACGCTACTTCATTTAAGGTGGCCAGAGACTTTTGTGTTCCTAAGTCAAATGGTTACACCTTTTCTTTACCTGTCTTGACTTAACAGCATCATTTGGCACAGTAGGTACTTCTATGCTTGAAATATTTTCCTCATTTGGCATCTGGAACATCACTCTCTCTCAGTTGCTGGTTCTCTTCAGTGGCTTTACTGATTCCCCAGCCTCGCCTCCACTGTTGCCAAATTGCTCTGCTCTTATTTCCCCCAAAGGCAATCACATTCTTCTATGTTTGTCCTCCCTCCCTCAACACTTATTTCTGCCTTCCATCATAGATACGATTCTAAGTTCTTTTAGCTCTGACTTGAAAATTCATTCAGAATTCAGCCTCTTCCAATTATACAAGATGAATAAATCCTAGAGATCTACTTTACAGCATAGTGCTTACAGTTCAAAATACTATATTGTATACTTAAAATTCTGCTAAGAGGGTGAATCTTATATGTTCTTATCACAATAAAGAAGGTGGGAAAAACTTTGGAGTTGATGGATATGTTTACAGCATAGATTGTGGTGATGATTTCATGGGTATACGCTTATCTACAAACTCATCAAGTGATATAAAGTAAATTGTACAGCTGTTTGTATGCCGATCATACCTCAATAAAGTGTGTGTTCTTTTAAGAAAAAGAGCCCAGTTCCTTCCCATACTTCCATGCCTGCCATGATCCAAGCAAATGCAAACTTCTAAAGGGATTTCATACTGCACGCTTACCCTCCTTCCCAAGTCTGTTAACCCAGCACCAGAGCACTTCTTTAAAAATGTAAATCAGTAGACTTCATTCCTTTGCTCAAAATCTGTCGGCAGTTTCTCATTTAATTCCTGAAAAGTCCTATATAATTGTCTCTGGCTACCCATCTGATATTATCTCTTACTGCTCCCATCCCTGTTTATTTGGTTTTCACCCACACTGGTTTATTATTATTTCTGAAGTACGCTAAACTATCTGCATGTCTGAAATGCCTCAAAACATTTGCATTACACTTGGTATTGTCTCTATGTGGAATGATCCTTTTCCCACAAATGCTATGTTGTTCACCTCCCTCTTTCTCTGACATGCTCATATTTTCTTCTCAGTGATTCCTTCTTAAAGACCCACCATGAAGTAGCAACCACCTCCCAGCCCTGCAGCACCTATTTCCTTTACACTACTTTGCTCACTACCGATTGTCTCCTCAAGAAATGCCATGTATGTATGTAGTTAGTATCTTGTCATTATCCTCCCACTAGAATGTAACTTCCATTAATGTTCCCAATAAATAATTATTAATGAACAAATTTTTTGAAACAGAACTTTTGTTTTAATTACTCAACAGGATATTTGTCTCTACCAATTTTCTATTGAGAAAAATGTTTCTAAGTGTAGTAATAGATTGAATACCCAGGTGGGGAGGTAAATTATATGACTTTTGCCTTCTCTGGCTATCCCCATAAAATGTAATAGAGTGTCATATCTTGTTGAGGTTCTTTGAAGTCTTCATATTTTCCTGATTAATGAGGATTTGAGATTTATATTTTCATGTGAAAAGTCTGGTAGTGTTTTGGAGTGTTAGAAACCAGCAGAGACATGAATATCTAAAGGTCATATGAAGTATCTGTCATTTCATCACCTGCATCTTCTCTATCATTATTATAATTTTTGTGCTCATAGCTAACATTTACTGAGATTTTATGACAAACTGTGAACTGTTCTCCTTGCTCTACATGTACTAACTTGTGTAATGCTCTCAATATCTCCATGTGGTAGGTATCACCTACCTATTTCATTGATTACTTTTCATATTTTATAAATGATGTCACTGAGATAATTTGGCTCAGGCTTTTTGTAACATAAACATCCAACTTGAAAGTGCTTGGTGTTTAACAGGAATTCACATAATAAACGTTAGCCCACACAGTTATTAAAAGAGAGCATACTGTAGTGCATGAGGAATGGCCAACTCACACCTTGGCACTTTCTCAGCAGCCTGGGCTAATCCAATCCAAGCCAAAGATCCCTACATGTTAATACATTATGAAATTATGAATATTGGCTCACCAAATATCATTTTTAGCCAGACCCATTGGGAAATGATCTAATGATTTCAGTCTTCAAAACACTGAATAGTCTTGCCTAATCACCCATTTTATCACTCATTAGCTCTTGGCCTGTAAATCAGGAGATTTGGGGACCAGGTGTCACCATCTAAAATGTGCCTCCACTTCATTTGCCTTTTCACCTGCTGCCATGCTTCACAAAACACACAGGTGGTAGGTCAATAAGCCCTACCAGAATGGTTAACAGTCAGCAACACAAAACAAAATAGCAAGCAACATCTAAACTATAATTGCAAGAGGGGTTCACTGTGAAAGATGAGATAAATCAACAGCATTCCACAGATCAAACAGGGCTGAAGCTTCTCCCAAATTGAAGTCAGCCCGTGTAATACACAAGAATAAGTCTCTCTTCCAAGAGGAAATAATAACTCGCCTTGTTCAGTTTGTGAAAGGACACAAGTGAGAATTATCCATCTGATGATAAGTTCAGTGGCTGGCATCATTCCTATACAGCTTCTTTCAAGAAATTAGTAATTACCATAAGGGCACAAGCAAATGGACACAGTAAGAAAATCAATGGGAAAAAATTACCTTCACAATGCCTGCTCCAGGCTGCAGGTCTCTGACAGCACCACCTTCACACTCAAACTTTCAGGCCGAGTGGGGCCATTTCAGCTGCTCCCTGGAAGCTTTTCCCAGAAGCAGAACAGAACTTTGACCCTTGCTAACAGCATTTGTGGAACTTGAGGGCAGACTTACACAACACTTCCCTGCCCAGCCTCACTCCCCCACGTGCCCTTGCTGAGCTGGAGAATAAGAATACACCTGGAAGTCCCAGGGCCCCACCCAACACCTGAGGCACTAGAGTGCCTCTCCAGAGGAACAAGAGCACGTTACAGGACTGAAAAGCAACACTGCAGCTTGCTCCTCCTGGCAAGCACCACCAACTGACATGGAGGTCAATTTGCATGCCCTTTGACTGCATTTACTGACTCATTACACAGGTTGTACTTGAATCTCACCCACAAGCACCACCTACTGGCTCAGAGCCTAAACTGGACATGTAATTATCCAAATGAAAATCCAAAGATAAGAAGCAACAGCTGCTCCAGATGGGACGAAATCAGTGAAAGAACTGAGAGTATGAAGAATCAAACTGAAAGGACACCCTCAAAGGGGAAACACCAGCTCTCTAGCAGTGGATATCAATCAAATTCAGAACATTAAAATGACAGCAGAATTTCAAACATGGATTATGATTGGTTTTAATCGATCAACACCTAAGTGTACATATAGGAATAACATTTATCAGGCATCAGGCAGATGGGAAGGGGGAGGAGGGGATGGGTATATACATACATAATGAGTGCGATGCGCACCATCTGGGGGATGGACAAGCTTGAATCTCTGACTGGGGGGAGGGCAATATAACCTGAACATTCGTACCCCCATAATATGCAGAAATAAAAAAAAATAGAAAAAAAAAGAAAGAAAGAAAGCTCAAATGATATGCAAAAGAAAATGGATACCTATCACCAAGAAACCACAAAAAATATCCAGGACTTGGCAGGAAAATTCACTAAAGAAATTGAAATAGTAAAGGAAAATCAAACTGAAATTCTGGAAATTAAGAATTTATTCAAGGAAATAAAAAACATAGTGGAAAGCTACAAGAATAGGGTGCATCAAACAGAAGGAAAAATCTCAGGGATTGAAGATAACAACTTTCAATTAAACAAGTCACTAGCAGAGATAGAGCAGAGAAATAGAAGACAAAGATTATCACTATCTAATGGTGAAGAATATATTCAACAAGAAGACAAAAAATTCTAAATATATATGTACCTAACACACATGCACCCATAATTATAAAGAAATTCTACTTGATCTAAGCAAAATGATAAACAGTAGCACTGTAATAGCTGGGGACTTCAACACCCCTCTGACAGAACAGAACAGATCCTCCAAACAGAAATGAAAAAAGAAACAATGGACTTAAACAGAACTCTAGAACACATGGGCCCAACTAACATTTACAGAACATTTAACCCAAAAACCACTGAATACATGTTTTTCTCATCAGCTCATGGGACATTCTCTAGGATTCATCATATCCTAGGCTACAAAGTAGGGCTCAAAAAAATTTAAAAAATAGAAATTATACCATGCATCTTCTCAGACCATAGTGGAATGCAATTAGAAATCAACTCCAACAGAAACTCTCATTTCTACACAAAGTCACAGAAACTAAACAACATTCTGCTGAATGATTATTGGGTTAAGGAGGAAATTAAGATGGAAATCAAAAGTTTTATGAACTAAATGATAAAGGAGATACAAGTTATGAAAATCTGTGGGACACAGCTAAAGCTGTCCTGAGAGCAAAATTTATATCCATAAATTGCCTACATCAAAAAAACAAAAAGATCACAAATCAGCAATCTAATGAATCATCTCAAAGAACTGGAAGAGGATGAGCAAACCAACTCCAAACAGAGTAGAAGAAAAGAACTAACAAAGATCAGAACAGAACTAAGTGAAATCGATAATAAAAAAATCGTATAAGGAAGATTAATAAAACAAAAAGTTAATTATTTCAGAAAGTAAAGAAAATTGGCATGCCTCTTGCTAGAATAACAAGAAGCAGAAAAGAAAGGACACTAATAGTGCAATCAGGAATGAAAAAGGAGAAATTACAACTGATAACACAGAAATACAAAATATCATCTATGAATACTATAAAAACCTCCATGCACATAAACCGGAAAACATGGAGGAAATGGACAAATTCTTAGGAACACGCAGCCTCCCTAGGTTCAATCAGGAAGAAATAGAATTCCTGAACAGACCAATATCATGTACCAAAATTAAAGCAACAATAAAAAGCCTGCCTAAAAAGAAAAGTCCCAGACCAGACAGTTTCACACTTGAATTTTACCAGACCTACAAAGACGAACAGGTGACTAGCCTGCAGAAATTATTGCACAACATTGAGAAGCAAGGAATCCTCCCCAACAACTTTTATGATGCTAGCATCACTGTGATATCGAAACCAGAAAAGGACTCAACAAAAAGGAAAACTACAGACCAATATAACTTATGAACATAAATGCAAAACTTCTCAGCAAAATCCTAGCAAACTGAATTCAGGTGCTTATCAAAAACATGATCCGTCATGACCAAGTGGGCCTCATCCCAGAGATGCAGGGATGGTTCAACATATACAAATTCATACATGTAATTCAATGCGTAAATAGAAATAGAAACAAAGACCATACGACTCTCTCAACAGACACAGAAAAAGTATTCAACAAAATTCAGCATAATTTTATGATAAGAATGCTTAATAAAATAGGCATAGATGGGGCTTACCTAAAAATGATAAAAGCCATGTATGACAAACTCAGCCAACATCATACCGAATGGGGAAAATGAAAGCATTCCTGCTTAGAACTGGAACCAGACAAGGTTGCCCTCTATCATCTCTTCTATTTAACATAGTGCTAAAAGTCCTTGTCAGAGCAATCAGAGAAGAGAAGGAAATCAAGGGCATTCAATTGGGGGCAGGAGAGGTCAACCAATCCCACTTATATCTAGAAAACCACAAGATTCTGCCATTAGACTATGGCAATTGATAAACAAATTCAGCAAAGTCTCCCGTTACAAAATCAGTGTACAGAAATCAGTAGAATTCCTATATGACAACAGCAGTCAAACTGAGAACCAAATGAAAGACTCAATAACCTTCACAATAGCCACAAATAAAATAAAATACCTAGGAATATATTTAACTAAGGGGGTGAAGACCTCTGCAGGAAGAACTACAAAACACTGAGGAAGGAAACAGCAGAGGATGTAAACAGGTGGAACACCATACCATGGTCATGGTCAGCAGAATCAACATTGTTAAAATGTCTGTACTACCTAAAGTGATCTACAGATTCAATGCAATCCCTACTAAAATACCAATATCATTTTTTCACAGATCTGGAAAAAAATAATTCTACACTTCGCATGGAGCCAGAAAAGACCCCATATAACAAAAGAAATCTTAAGGAAAAAGAACAAAATGGGAGGCATCAATTTACCAGACTTTGAGTTACACTACAAGCCTATAGTAACTAAAGCAGCATAGTACTGACATAAGAACAGAGACATAGACCAATGGAACAGAACTGAGAACCCAGATACAAAACAACCCTCATATAGCCATCTAGTCTTTGACAAAGCAGACAAAAACATACACTGGGAAATGGATAGCTACATGTAGAAGACTGAAACAGAATCCACACCTCTCACCTCTCACAAAAAATCAACTCACGGTGGATAACAGACTTAAACATAAGACATGAAACTATAAGGATTCTAGAAGAAAATGTTGGAAAAATTCTTAGAGACATTGGCCTAGGGAAAGAATTTATGAACAAGACCCCAAAGGCAATCACAGCAACAACCAAAATAAATAAATAGGACCTGATCAAATTAAAAAGCATCTACACAGCAAAGGAAACTGTCATGAGAGCAAACAGACAACCTACAGGGGGGAGAAACTATTCACATGCTACATGTCCGATAAAAGGCTGATAACTTGAGCAAGGCAAAGGCATTATATGTAACTAAAAAGTTTGTATGCCATAATATTCTGAAATAATAATAAAAAGAGGCAAAAAAATAAAAAGAACTAAGGGAATTCAGCAAAAATAAATAAAACAACCCCATTAAAAAGTGGACAAAGGACATGAACAGAAAATTTTCAAAAGAAGACAGACTAATGGCTAAACAATCATATGAAAAAATGCTCAACATCTCTAATCATCAGGCAAATGCAAGTCAAAACCACAATGAGATATCAGTTAACTCCAGTGAGAATGGCTTTTATCAAAAAGTCCCAAAACAATAAATGTTGGCATGGATGTAGAGGGATAGGAACACTCAAATACTGCTGGTGGGACTGCAAACTAGTACAACCTCCGTGGAAAGCAATATGGAGATACCTCAAAATGCTGCAAGTAGAGCTACCATTTGATCCAGCAATCCCATTACTAGGCATCTACCCAAAGGAAAAAAATACATTCTATAAAAAAGACATCTGCACTAGAATGGTTATTGTAGCACAATTCACAATTGCTAAGATGTGGAAACAACCCAAGTGCCCATCAATACATGTGTTGATTAATAAAATGTGGTATATGTATACCATGGAGTTCTACTCAGCCACAAAAAACAATGGTGATCTAGGACCTCTTATAGTATCTTGGATAGAGCCGGAGCCCATCCTACTAAGTGAAGTATCCCAAGAATGGAAAAACAAACACCACGTGTACTCACCATCAAATTGGTGTTAATTGCTCAACACTTATGTGCACATTTGATAGTAACATTCATCGGATGTTGGGCAGGTGGGAGGGGAGAGGAGAGGATGGGTATATTCACACTTAAATGTGTGCTGTGCACACCGTCTGGGTAATGGACACATTTGAAACTCTGACTCAGGTGGGGCAAAGGCAATATATGTAACCTAAACATTTGTTCCCCTGTAATATGCTGAAATAAAGTAAAATAAATAAATAAATAAAAATATAAAGTGAAAAAAATTGTCTTGAAGATGTTTGTCACAACTATCCACAGAATGCAGACATTTTAGTAAACACATCATTTTTGTATTAAAAAATTGGGGTTTTCAAAATGTAATGGTCTAAAATTCCTTTTAATTTTATTTTGCAGAAAGGCTAGTATCTTTTTGGGTTTGCGTAAACAATAATTGCATAAAATAATTTAGAAATGCTTTGAAGTTTTCTGTTCAATTGCAAATTTCAGGTTTTTTAACAGGACAAACAAATGCCAAGTATTTCAATTGCATTGACTTATTCGTGAAATTTATTCACTTTGTCATTAGTAATTTGGCTTCATAGATACATATGTGTGTGAACTGATGATATTTACATCTTGGTTCCTTGCATGCTATTAAAACTAGAGATGGGCTACAATTCCGTTATAACAAAAAGCTTCATTTTGGTCACAATCAGCAACTGACTGCCTGTTAAAAGAAAGGTTGTTAAAGTGTTTTATATAATACCACTTTGATCATCAGCAAAGTTAATTGATGTGGCCTCATATCACGAGTGCAGGCAAGAAGCCACATGAGTGATGTATTTGCATCATTATCACGAAACTGAGCATAGAGACTCATCCCTGCATGTTAGAAATCTGGATTTATTATCTTTCCTGGATATGCCATCATAACAAAATTCATAAAATAATAAAATTAGAAATTTCAATTTATAAAGTTAGAGGAAGAATTAAAATATCAAATTAACTGGACATTTGCATCAGCCTGTTTAGAATTTTTCTCTTTGTAAGAAAAATGTGTGAATTCATATTATCAAAAGATTATTAATGGACTGAGAATCCACGCCAGAATTACTTTTAAGTTTCAAATGTCACAATGCTAAACTCTAATAGCCTGATGCAACTTTCTAAAAAAATAGACCCGATTGGTAGGCAGGTAGCTAGTCATGTAGCGCAACAGAATAATCGATCAGCTTAGCACTGTTACCTTCAGAATTTGTAGTTGTCCTTTCCTGTTTTACCTAGACTGACTGCTACTTTCTGTTTATATAATCTTTCTCCTACCAAGGGGAATATAACTACTGATCAAATTACCATGCCATCTACTCCTTCCACACTTAGGTTGCACCTGAGTTACCTTGATTGGAGTTCCAAAATTCTGGAATGCTTTTCTTCTATAGGTATTTGGTTGTACAGTTACTGACCATTCTTTCAGCATCTTTCAAGAAGCATTTACTAGGCATTTATTATGTGAAAATAGCTATGTTAGTCCGTAGGAGTATAATGTTACCCCTTGGCAAATAGAAGCAGTCCTTGCCTTCATAAACTGTAAAGACCAAAAGAGAAAATCAAAATGAAGTACATTATTAAAATAGTGTATATTGAATATATGATTACAAAGATGCCTGGTACTATTGGGACTTCAGCAAAGTTGTCTCATATAAAATTATATGGTACATCAACATTGAAGGATAAGAATAAATTCTTATTTTTCTATTACTGACGGTCTGCTCACTTACCATGTATGGACTATTTTGGTTTAGTTTTCTAAACTAAAAATGACTTTATCTTATTTGTAAACTTATTTGTGTTACCTCATAGGATACCCATTGGGTTGAACAAAATTAATAGTCATACCTGACCTTCCAGATTATAGAAATAGAAGAAAAAATATAAGGCCCAGTTATAGCATCTAGTATAAATGGCCTCTCAAAAAACAATTATTAATGGTGTTCAATTGTTTAAAAAGGGAATTGTTATGCAGAAAAAGGTTTGTCCAAATTCCTGTACATGAGAATGTTTACTCAGCTCCTCTGCATTCCAGCCATCATCATTTCGCCTCATGACGGATACCTGACAGGGCTTCCCAATGATGAGTGTCTCTATCTAAACTGTGTTTCTGCTTTTAAAGAGGGTAGATTTGGGCAATATCCTGTAAGTTTCATCATCCAGATGCTATTAATTTAAGCCCAAGTCTTTAAAATTTTAATAATCAGAAGTTTTGAAGAAAATATTGAAGTGTTAAGTAAACAATCTACAGAATAGGAGAAAATATTCACAAACTATATATCTGACAAAGAACTGATATCCAGAATCTACAAGGAACTAAAACAAATCAGCAAGGAAAAAAAGACGACCCCATCAAAAATTGGGTAAAAGACAAGAAAAGGTTTTTTTCAAAAGATGATATGCAACTAACAAAGCATATGAAAAAATGTTTGACATCAGTAATTATCAGGGAAATGAAAATTAAAACCACAATGAGATACCATCTTACCGCTGTCAAAATGACCATTTTTTAAAAGTCAAAAAACAGTAGATTTTGCTGCAGATGCAGTGAAATGGGTTCACTTCTACACTGTTGGTGGCAAAGGAAATCAGTACAACCTCAATAGAAAACAGTATGGAGACTCCCAAAGAACTAAAGTAGACCTAACATTTGATCCAGAAATCCCACTAATTTGTATCTATTCAAACAAAAAAGAAGCTATTACATTAAAAAGACACCTGCACCCTAATATTTTTCACAGCACAATTCATAATTGCAAAGATATGGAATCAACCTGAGTGCCCAACAACTGATTAATGGATAAAGAAAATGTGGTATATATTTGTGTGTGTATATATTTTTGTGTGTGTATATATGTGTGTACGTGTATATATACACACATGTGCATACTATGAAGTACTACTCAGCCATAAAAAGAAATACAATAATGTCTTTTGCAGCAACTTGGGTGGAAGTGGAGACCATTATCCTAAGTGAAGCATCTCAGGAACAGAAAAACAAATACTGCATGTTCTCACTTATAAGTGGGAGCTAGATGGTTAGTATATATGGTCACATAAAGTGGAATAATGAACACTGGAAACTAAGAAGAGGGAGGGTGGGAGAGGGTAGGGGATCAAAAATTACCTGCTGGGTATAATGTACAGTACTTGAGCAATGGGTACACTGAAAACCTTGACTTCACCACTATATAATGCATCCATGTAACAAAAACAGTTGTACTCCTTAAAGCTATTGAAAATTAAAAAAAAAAAAAGTCTTCTTTGCATTGTATTAACATCAAAAACAAGCCATAAAAATTCAGAGATGATACTAGTGCTATTTCACAAAGTAGTACCAAAGAGACACAGGACATGTCTGGGATAAGTTTACAGTCTTGCTCAATCCCAGCGGCTGCCTTGAAGTTCAGAATTGCATTACCAGTTCCTTTCATTCTTAGGCATGCATCACTCTTGGCTGTCTAACCCCTGCGCAAGTCGTGTGCACTTCTAGGAGTCCTAACATTCACAAACCACCTATTTTCTAATTTGATCGCATCACAATCGTCTATTGACATGAAAAAATATGCATATGGTTGTCCAAATGGGAATTAGAGAGCAAGAATATGAATTGACATTTAAAAGCTGGTCAATTCAATTCAGTACCTTAGCTCATATAATGTTTTCTCTATAAGTCAGTCTAATCTATAAAACTTTTAAACCATTACAGAATTCCAGATTCCTTCCACAGTCTTCTTGGCTTTTAATGCCTGTTGTTGTCTGGCCACACTCTTCCTATTTCTCACTCTTAATACATCCTAGCTTCTGAGCGGGTTTATACAATATATACTTGATATTCGTGAAGATGTATTGGGAGGTCTATGTATATTTGCTTGAGCTTCAGATTCTCTTTCAAATCTTATTTCTTTCTAGTGGTATATAAACTGATCATATTACACCTTAAGCCTTTCCAAATTTCACTAACATTTTCTAATTTGATGAGAAAATTGTGACCCAGCTGGTGCTTTTCTTAAAATACCTTAACTAATTATTCTTTCTTAATGTCATAGAGTATACATGAAAGTCTCGTTCTATTCTATTACGTTAGCTCCATAAAATTTAACTCTTTCTTGATTTATTTTTTAAAAATCTGAACTTTGGCTTAAAGGCTTACTCTTTTAGATCTCTTATTTAATTTTCATCTACATTAATAAATTTTGGTTTCATTCTTAATTGTGAGTGTATTTATTTGATCAGGTTAGAGCATTTTTCACAATGATACCAGTTTTTCCTTGTCTTTGTTTTTATATTGTATTTACTTTGTAAGATTTGTGACAAAATGTTTATATTCACTGATAAATTATGTGACTTTAAACACCACAAACAAAAAAATTAAAATAACTTTGTGTCTCATTCCATGGAATATTGAAGTCAAAGTATATAAATGTATATTATATACATAGTGTATATATGTATATGTATAATGTGTTCATACACATATATGAATAATTTCAAAATTCATACTTGCATATAAAAGTGTGCTGTATACATGTATGTGTCATACATATGCATAATATGTATCATATATATATACACATGCACACAATTATATGTATTTCTATTTAAGTCACAAGCAACTCTAGTACAGAGATTTTTGCTTTATGATATTCTTTAGGCCAAATTTAAGCAAGAATTTCTTCATTACTCTAGACAACATATTTCTCTCTGAGCTCTCACAAGCTCACTTATTTCATCTTCAAATTTGTCCATGCATGTATCTTATTTCTTGAACTTGGTAATATACTTCTTAAGGTGAGGAACGTACTAATTTAGTTTTAAATTCCCTCTTGTTATTCAGTATACAGTAAGTATTTGATAAAAATATTGCAAGTTAGTACATTTTACTCCATAGATATAAGTAGTTTTTAAAAATGAAGAGCAGAACAAATATATAAAGGAAGAAAATTAGACACACTTGTTAAGTCTTCATATTAAGAAAATATGGTGCCTTTTGTTTCCTTAAAGATTGAAATAGCTTTGCCATAACCGATGAATGTTTTGTTTACATTTTAATATCCTGTCTCGCACATTCCTAAAGATACTGACCTGAGCTCAGTGAAAGAATTAGGATGTAGACAAGTGGATAAAACATTTGCTAAATTTACTAAAGTGATATTAACATTTTCTGCTGGAGGCCAGCAAGACTTAAGAGGAAGCAGTGGTAACCCCAAAGACGAGTTGCCACTAAGGCACAATAGACACAGATCACGTGAGACTAGAAGATCTTTTCCAAAGGAAAAACGTGTCTGAGCAATAAAGAGCATTAGTGAAAATAGCAGAGAGCAGTATCTACTTTTATTTTTTCTTGGCTCAAAGCAAGAAATCATCTGGGAATGAACTTGCTGGAAGCTCAACTGGTGATTAAGATCCTTGTGTTCATATAACACATAACTCTCTTAAGATTACTTCAAGCTGTAAAAATAGAACATGATATATGTTCTGGAAAAAGTTCTGATTTGGTGACAATTTTGAACACCATTGCCCTCCCCATCCTCTCCAAATTAACCATTTTATTAGTTTACTTTATATCCTTCCAGAACTTTATGCTATATGTACTATATAAGTACATATACTATATGTAAGAATAAATAAAAAGATGTAATATGTTATATCATTATATGCATTAATATCTGTATTGCATCTCTATATTTGTTCTTATGCATACGTACATATATATTATATATCTTATATATGCATATATGTAGGGAGGTATATAGAGATAGAGATATGTATCTGAAATATGAAGTTTTAGCTTACATGTTAGTTAGTGATCATTTATTTATTGACCCATTTATTTATTTGACCCTTGTTTATCTTAATAGCTTTCTTTCTTTCTACCTGATACAATTTTGGTGAGCACTGTTTAATTAATAGGTTCAATGAAATTTTGTTTTAAAAATGTTGGCTTTTTGGATGTCCTGCAGGCAGTTAAGCCAACTCTTTTTCTGTCCCTGAAAATAATTTTAATCCTCTGTATTCCAGATTGTACATCCTGAGTATGACCAGAGTCTCTTGCATCGACTTGGCTTGCAGACCTATACAAAAGAATAACAGAAGCAATGAAAGCTATACCTTACCACACCCTCTGTGTAAGAGCTAGATTGAGGCTGTTATGAAGTTTAAAACTTTATTTTCAGAAATGTAAAACTTCCTCTAACAAATAAGAGATTCAGTTTTTTTTCTTTTTTTTTTTTTACTTCTCAATTTAAACTGACAAGTAATCTTAAAATTTCATTGGCTAGACTCTGCTCATGATATCTCACAAGCTGAATTTTTCAGTTTAAATTTACAAATGTCACAATAAGGACATAATACATCATGCAATAATTTATAACTTCTTTAGCATGAATACATAAAAAGTGATTTTTGCAACAATTTAGTGATTTATATTGCTGTATAGGGTATCTAGTAATACAGAAAAGCCATCAAACTTCTGTAACCCATTACCAGCTGTTTTATCTGCTAATAGGTTAAGTTTTTAAATAGTTAAAACAATGCAGTAATACACAATTGATCATTGAACAACATGGATTTCAACTGTACTGTTCCAGTTTTACATTAATTTTCTTCTGCCTTTGCTATCCCTGAGACAGGAAGACCAGTTCTTTCTCTTTTTTCCTCCTTCTCATCCTACTCAGTGTGAAGATGATGAGGATGCAGACCTTTATGATGATCTACTTCCACTTAATGAATGGTAAATATATTTTCTCTCCCTTATGATTTCCTTAATAACTCTTTTATCTAGCTTACCTTATTGTAAGAATACAGTATACAGTATATATATATATATATATATATATATATATATATATATATATATATAAAACATACAAATTGTGTGTTAATTGACTATGTAATCAGTAAGGTTTCCAGTCAAGAGTAGGCCATTAGTAGTTAAGTTTTGGGGGAGTCAAAGGTATATGTGGGATATAACAAAGTACATATGTACCTCCAGGACATTTTAGAATTGAAAAAAAAACAAAAAAACAAAAGCAAAAACAAAACAAAATAAAAAGGTATATGTGGATTTTCAACTGTGCAGAGGATCAATGCCCCTAAACCGTGCATTGTTTAAGCATCGGTTTTACTAACTAAACTGTTTTATATTAAAAGATTGTAGAAAATAAAGCTCATCATATGGACTCCTCAGCAACTGAATTTGACCCAGCCAGCTTTACCAGCTTCACTTATTTGACTTCTCTTCAGCCACCACTTTAAGTGAACAGGCTTTACGCATGTGACCTCAATCTCTCTGCTTTATGACAATTTTGCACATTAAAAAAAATATTATAAATTTTATTTGCCAGGTTATCCTTGCCAGCATTTACACCATATGTAAAATAACAAAGTTATTAAATTCGAACATTACATAATTCAATCAATACACTCCCTAAAATGAAACGGCAACTATTTTTTGATATTCTTTTCAAAATATGTTCTAAAATAACTTTTTAAAAATATGAAAATCACAAATTTTAGTAAAGCATAATTCTTTTAAGACATTTCATAAAGAAACTTGCATTTTAAAGGAATCTATGGGGTCTGTATTTTATCACCTTTTCAAGTGTGACTCTCTTTGACTTTCATCAGTATAACATTTCAGTACTGGTATTAAAAGAAAGGGCTCATTATCCTAAAGACAGTATGGTATTCATTAATAAGTTCATTAGACATTTTGAAATAGGTTAAAGTAATAAGTGGGATGCTCATTATTGCTTAATCATCCTAATTATTCGAATATTCTTTTGGAGCAGCTCTATCAATACACTTATTGTAAACCTCCATTTACTTCTCTCATCATTTCATTTCCCTGTGCTTATGTGAAAGTTCTTATTAAAACTCATTTGTTTTATGCACTGACAATCATGTTGAAAACTCAGCAGGAAATATAAATCATCCAATTATTCCTATTGAGGAACAGCATGAAAGTGTTGATAGATGTAGAATGATGATTTGTGCAGCTTCGCATCACCGTGCAATCGGAGGGACTTTGATGACTTGATTGAGATTTGAATCTGCTGTTCTGCCTTTTGTTCTGTAGGAAATTATTTATTCCCACACACTCCAGAATGCACAGGATGATGGGTAGAAAATACAGGAGGAAAAATGATGATAAATTATGGTGTGGGCCTTCTAGTGGAAAAGCATCTGTTGTTGAAGCAGATGAGGTTTATCAATCTGGAGTAATTATCAATGTCTTTTTAAAATCAATGTCAACTAAACTACTTTTGTGTCAGAATTTTCCCTAATCAGATTTATTAGAGATGCTAGAGTACACAAAATAATGATCATCTTCTTAACTGAAACAGCCGCAAACCAAAAAACCATACCTCTCCACCCTTTGACATAGACATCAGGGGAAAAACTGCTCATTAAAAATCTGGGAAAGTGGATAAAAATTGGTGTCGTTCTCTGAAAAGTTAAAAACTCAATGTGCTACACAACTTAGAGACTTTTAATAAAGCACGGTTGAAGACAGCACAGCTGTTGCTTTGAAATGCAACATTATTTTCTGTGTTGTCTTAATGTTAGTCTTTGATAATGAATAAAGAAAACAGCCAATTTAAAACTCAGGGATGTCCTTCGAGAACAGAAAAGGTTGAGTGGCACACTGAGAGCAAATTAGAGGAAAGTAAATGTCACTGTAACACTCCAGATGGTTTACAGCACTTGCTCAATAGATCTGTACTATTCCCACTGGGAACAGGGGCTAAGATACCACCCTCCAAAAAAAATTCTACCAAAGAAGCTGAGTACACATTTACTTTTTGAAAAACTGTACTCCATATTCTAGTTTTATTCAAAGCTCTTGAATATAGAAGAAGAAGAAAGATTCCATTCATTGACTAAATTCTGTCTTGAGGAAAACAGAGCCAAATTCTTACGTGGGTCTTACTTGTGTGTTGTTACATAGACTCAGGATACCCACAGATTCAGATAAGAGGGTCTCACTCCGCCCCTATTCTAGCTGTGCTTCTGTTTACCAAATAGTTGGCAAGCTATGGAGCCAAGACATTGCATGTCCTGTCTACATAGCCTTAAGCCACCTTCCAGTAATCCAATGGGCATCACCCCTGGCTTAAATCTCTCAAGGAAACATCATAAAGTTGGTGGCACATGCTTCCAAGAGTGGCCAAGAGATGGTTGTTTCTCCGAGCTTGTGGCCAAAGCTCGGACCTGTGGACTGAAGAGTGTTAAGTGCAGAAATTGGGAGTAGAAAGAGAAGCGAGGTGGAATCTTGAACTAGGGGGAGGGGCAGCATCCTTGCATCACCATTTCTCAGTGGGGATCTGTCTAAACCTGTGCCTGGTTTTAAGACTGCTGTTGGCATATAAGTGGCAGGGCAAGAAGATAAAACCTAAATTTAATAGCTGCTTGTCTTGATTTATAACTTCAAAGAATTTAGACTTATTGTGCGTGGACCCATTTATTCTCTGCGCTCCATATGAGTTAACATTGGACCTCTTTCCTACTGGACTTCTCCGCACTTCCATTTCAAAGACAATTTTCTCCATTGATAATAGGTTGAATTTTTACTTTAAAACATAAATTTTTTTAATTAATTAAGTTGAATCTTTATATTTAAACCCATTTTTTAAAAATTTATCTTCTGCTCTGTAACCTTAACATTTATGGAGGTGGATTTTGTCATGAAAATTTCCAGGTGAATCCAACACTTTGCCCTCTCTTGGTATTTAATTTTTCTCTGACGTATCATTGTTTCATACACAAGTTCTTCTTCCTCCAACAACTAAGGAATGATAGGTCTTGAAAACTCACCCAGTTCTGTGTCCAGTTCTGGTCTTCTTTATTTTTGTTCTCTCTCAAAATATTAATAAAAGAAGAAAAAGAAGAAAAAGAAGAGAAGGATAGGGAGAGGAGAAAAAGAAGGAGGAAGCGGAAAGGAGGGGAAAAAAATAGTTATCTCTATAACGAAGTGAACAATCACTTCTGTATACTCCTAGCCCAAATAGCTAATATAAGATAGTATGTTAATAACAACCCATACCTAAGATCCCAGTAACATCTCCCCTTGAATAATGTATTACTGTTCTTCAAACACATATATATTTATTTGTTGAGTACTTAATACATTCAGGATTCTGGGCTGTATTCTTTAGAGGTCATGAGTTAAAAATAATATAGACACTTTAAAAATGTACAGCAACACTGATTTCATTCACTTCTCTATTTCATGACAACTCTCATTATTAAATTTCCTCTTATTGTTTTATAGCCTCAATATATACTCTCCATCTCCCTTTACATCTATGTACAAAAAAACGCTAAAGTTCTACCTTCTGCAATAAGATAAGTAAAGAAAGTAGAAGCCATACTGATTGGAAAAGAGTAAACTCTTTGCAGATGACTTGATTGTGAATGTAAAAATCCAAAGGAATCTAAAACAAAACAAACAAAAAACCTCCTAAAATATTAAGTAATTTCAGAAAGTTTGCAGGACACAAGGCCAGTACATTAAGATTGATTACATTTCTACGTAGTAGCAATGAGCATATGGAGACTGAAATTAAAACACAAAATCATAGACGATCACTCTAAAGAAAATGAAATATATAGATATGCACTTACCAAAACGCATATTGGATCTGTATGCCAAAAATTAAAAAGAAAATACTGGTGAATGAAATCAAAGAAAACCTAAATAAATGGAGAGAAATAATGTGTTCATCGGTGGGAAAACCCAATGTTAATAAGCAAACAATAAAAGATATCAGTTCTCTTCAAACTGATCTATATTTTAAGGCAATTCTTACCAATATTATCTTGTAGACATAGACAAGCTTTATCTAAAATTTATTTGGAAATGTAGAGGCCTTAGAATATCTAACTATCTTGACAAAGAAGAATCAAATGAGAAGAATTAGTCTACCCAAACTTACAGCTCACTAAAGATTTTTAGTAATCAAGATGATATAGTATTAGCAGAGAAATGGGCACATGAATTAATGAAATAGAATACAGAACACAAAAATAGGGCCACAGGAATATGCCTAGTTGAATTTTGGCACAGGTGTAAAAGCTATTCAAATAAGGAGCAATAGATTACCTAGATTACCATCATGTGATGCTGTGTAATTGAATACCATAGACCAAAAAAAAAAAAAAGAAATTAAGCTTGACTTAAACATCAAAGCTTATAATGAAAATCAACCCAAAATCAACTATGGTCTTAAATTTAAAAGGCAAAGCTATAAAAATTTAGAAAATAAAAACATAGGAGACAATCTCTAGGATCCAGAACTAGACGAAGGATTATTAGACTTGACACCAAAAGTATGATCCATGGAAAAAATAAAAAGTCATGAACTGGATATCATCAAAATTAAAATTTGCTATGTAAAAGCCCATGTAAAGAGGATGAAAAGACAAGCTAGAGACAGGAGACAATATTTGCAAAACACGTATCTGTCATAGGACTGTATACAGAATATACAAAGAACCTTAAAAACTCAAAAATAAATACATCAAAACATCAAAATAAAAAATTGGATGGGTAGAAGAAATGAACAGAAATTTTACTGAAGATAATATACAGATGTGAGAGAAGCACATGAAGACCTGTTAAATCCTTAGCCATTAAGAAAATGCACATTAGAGATACAATAAGATCTTACTACATACCATCAGAATAACAAGAACATAGTGACAATCACACATTCTGGCAAGGATCTGGAGAAACTAGATCATTCATGCAATGCTGATGGGAATGTAAAAAGGTACAGCCATTCTGAGAAAGCTGTTGGCAATTTATTATCTTGAGCATTTATGCTGGAGAAATAAAAATTTGTTGACACATGCATCAGTACACAATTGTTCATAGAAGCTGTGTTCATAATAGGCTAAATACAGAATCCTTCAACAGATGGTAAAAATGCTGTAGTCCAAGCATAGCATGGGATATTACTCAGAAATAAAACTGCTCGGACATTGAATACACACAATTTGGATGAAATTTGAGGGAATTATATGAAGTGCTGGAGAGGAGTAGATATGATTATGAAAGGCCAAAAGGGGTCTTTTGGCAATGAAATTGCTCAGTATCTTGACTGTAGTAGCAGACACATGAACCTAAACACTTAATAAAGTTGTATAGAATTAAATGCCACATATGAGTACAAGAAAATATGAGGAAATATGAATATATTAGTGGACTGTGTTGATGGCAATCCCCCGGTTGTGGTATTATACCACAGTGTACAAGGGTATTTAGGAAAATTGTATGTAGGATTACTATGTATTATTGCTCACTGCTGCATATGAATCTATTATTATCTCAATAAAGCTTTCAATTTAAAACCGATTATAAGTTTGCAAGATAACTTCTATGAACCCCTTTTTGAAATCTTTTATTTTTAATTATTCTGGATTCATCACAGTTGTACATATTTAATGGGGCATATGTGAAATTTTAATATAAGCATGCAATGTGTAATGATCAAATCACAGTAATTGGGGTATCTGCCACCTCAAGCACTTATATAATGATTTCTTTGTGTTAGGAACATTCCAATTCGACTCTTAGCTATTTTGAAACCAACAATAAAATGTGGTACATACACATAATATGTTATTACTCAGCCATATAAAAGAATAAAATTATTTCATTTACAATGACATGGATGGAACCGGAGGACATCATGTTAACTGCAATAAGCCAGACAGGGCAAGACAAATAGCACACGTTCTCCCTCATATGTCGGGGCTAAAATACAATGGAACTCATGGAGATAGAGAGTAGAATGATGTTTTACCAGAGGCTGGGAAAGGTAGTGAGAAGAAGACAAAGAAGGGATGGTTAAGGGGTACAAAAATATAGTTAGATAAGAAGAATAAGCTCTAGTGTTTGGTAGCAAATAGGGCAACTATAGTTCATAGCAATTTATGAGCATTTTCATTACTGTGTTTCTGACTATGAAGGGATAGGGAGTTAAGACTATGGAGGAATATGAACCTGTGAGAAATATCTACATTATGTCTCAGCCTATGGAAGACTAAATAAAGGAGTCAACTTACAGTAAGGGGAGTGAGCATAAATTCATGAGATGAGCTATCAGGTGATCATATAAAACCTCTACTTATGAGGTGTTCTAGGAGAATCTGGAGAACTCTACATCCTAAATAGTTAAACTAGTATTTCCTTACAATTATGACATTGAATACTAATAATATAGATATTAATCGGTGTTAAGAGAAAAACTGGATACTGAATTAATAAAAATGTAAACATTTCTTTTATCTAATAATTAGTAGAGACTAATGTTAGTTTTTATTTTTAAGTCTCCAAAAGGGGGAGATAAAATACAAATCCTAAAAATTTGAGTGTGTGTTTGTGTGTGCACGCGCACACGCACTGGCAGCATCTTTTAGGACTAGCATTCTTTGGAGTATATTTTTGCAAGGGTTGGTTTAAATTAGAACTGACCAACACTGTTTCTCCGGTAAGTTTTACCATTATACTTCAATTATCTAAATGACTCCCTTCACCTCTTGCCAGGTACATGAAGTATTTGTTTTTGTTCCTTTTTTTGTTTGTTTATTTTATGAAGGTCTAAAGAGAAAAACAATAAAACTTTTTCTCAACTAAAAAAGCATATGCAAGAATTACTTTTAGTACATTTTAATTTATTTTTTCCTTAGTAAATAGATATTGTAGCCAGTCAGCTTTTTTGATATGGCAATATGTAGGTCAGCAATTAAATTTAAATATAATCTTATTCTTGACACAATAAAAATAGGAACATTCGTAGTATTCCGTGTATAAAGTATTATTTTTCTACTTCTGCATGCTCTCATATTTTTATTTAAGTTTGATAATTCATGATATTAAAATGCCTTTGTGATCTGGAGCAATTCACTAAAGCTGTGATTCCCTAAACTCATCTTGTTCCAAGCACATTGTTATTTATTCCCATTTCACTGCAGTGATTTGATTTAGCATAATGCTGATCTGACTCTATTTTTGACTCTGAATTTTATTGTGGGCATGTGTCAGCTTATTTCTGAAGTTGTTATACATAAGCCCCACTCAAAGATTCACTGTCCTATTTTGTGGTCTCTTTTCAGAAAACGCTTCCATTGAGAGCAATGGCCTTGACTTAGCTCTTTAGGTGTCTCACCAATCAGGACGCAAGTTCCATTTCTGGTGGAATTAACTATTCGAGCAAACACATTCCTATGAAGAGAGCAAAGCTGAAGGTTCATTAATATTCAGGCCTGCTGTAGATGAGAGGCTTCTCTTAAGTAAGCACGTTAATCTTATCTTTTCTTACGAGCGTGCTTTAGCAGTGACCCAAGCCAAGTGCCTTCATGCGGCTTTCTTCCTTTAAGGACTCAAAAATTGCAATGCAGAGATTTTTTTTCCTGAAAATCAAGTGCTCTAGGTTTTTCCTTTATCCTGAACATTCAATTCTTATATCTACACAAATTAACATTGATATGGCACAGAACTTTGGGACAAGTGCATAACTTGTGTGTATAATGTTGAAGTTTATCTTACTCCCCCTGACACTAATAAATATCTCATTAGGCTGGCTTGGAAATAGTCTCAAGATTTACTCTGGAATTTATCATCTACATCAATTTATAAAGAAATATCAAGGAAAGATTCTATTATTAATCTATATTAATTTATGTCTTTCCTTCTGTTAATCCCTTATTCTTCTCCCCTCAATATCTACTGGAATTTCTTTTCCTTTAAAAATAGTAATCAATATTAATAAATCAGATGTTATCTGAATATTTATTTCTAGGTAAACTATTATCCAATTTCCTGGTGTGGTTGAAGAAAACTAAGTTAATGTAGATTCTTATAGTATGTAATAGTTTCATGTCAAGATTTCCTGGACAACACCTCTAAGAGTAGGTAATCATCATTTGGTTTGATACTGAGATACAATGTGAGGCCATATGGCTTTTCTTTTTAATTTATATAAATTTATGACGTATAAAAATAATTTTCTTATATCTGCTGTTAATATCTATCACATAAATAATGTACATTTTACCCATTTAGCAATTTCTCATCATCTACCCTTCTCCTACCCCCTCACCCTCTGAGTATCCATTGTCTATCACTCCATTCTCCACATCCATGAGTACACATATTTTAGCACCCACTTATGAATGAGAACATGCAATATTTGTATTTCTGGCTTGTTTCACTTAAGATAATGACCCCCAGTTCCATCCATATTACTGAAAAATACACAATTTCATTTTTATGGCTGAGTAATATTCCCTGTTGTTAGGTATATGGCATTTTCTTTGTCCAAACATCTGTTGATGGACACTTAGGTTGATTCCATATCTTTGCCTTTGTGAATAGTGCTACAATAAACATACAAGTGCAGGTTATCTTTTTGATGTAATAATTTCTTTTTCTTTACCTAGATACCCAGGAGTGGGATTACTGGATCTACTGGTAGCTTTACTCTCAGTTCTTTGAGAAGTCTCCATACTGTTTTCCAAAGAGGTTGTACTAATTTTTGGTCCCACCAACAATGTATAAAGAGTTCCCATTTTTCCGCATCCTCGCCAACACCTGTCATTTTCTATCTGTTTATAAGTAGGTATTCTGACTAGGGTAAGATGATATGTCATTGTAGTTTCAAAGAAACAAGCCACACATCAACATTACTGTAAAGAAAATTCGGTCTTAAATATGAGTTTCAAATTGAAAGTCACAGTATCACATACATTAAATTCCAGGCATTGATTTGTAAATAAGCTGTTTTTTTTTTGTTTTGTTTTTTTGTTTTGTTTTGTTTTGCAGATGAGTAATTCTGTGTTGACTGTTTCAGGTTTAAGTACCAGTAAGGTTTTGTGTAATCATTCTCCCAAAAATTCTACAGAAACCTCTGTGCACCTATCATTTCTATCAGGTTCCTAATGTTTACAACACACTTCTCCTCTTTGATTTTAATTAGCTCTAATAACAGTCCATGAGGAAAGAAGTATATGTATTATTATCTCCATTTTAAAAATTGAGAAATTTAAATGTATAAATGTTTATCACTGTCAAAGAGCCAGTTAAATCAGAGAGGCATCCTAGCACCACCCATAGGTTGCATTTAATAGTTGTTTCCTTTTAATTCCTGATGTCTTATAAGTATAAATGTAATGATATATTCTTCAGTAAACCTTTTTTTCCATCTCATAGTTTAAACTTGGAGAGTACAGGGGTAATAGATTTTTCTAGTAGTGTTTGAGAATGTAGGTGGGCAGAATTTGCAAGATAGAAAACACTGGAATACCTTTCTGTATAGAAACACTTGATGAAATGGAGGAGTGGCCCATTTGACACTGATCTGATGGCAAAGACCAGGGACTTCAATGCAGAGTGGAAAATTAGAAGGATGTGAATAATATCAAGGAATCTGGCAATCTCTAGGGGAAACACAGAAGTATTTAATGCAAAAGAGACATTAATAGACCAACTAAGAAAACTAAAACTAAATTAAAACTGTAATGTTCTGGCCATTTCCCTCCTGTCTTACCACTTTAAATGTATCCTTTAGTTACATTTACCATCACTCTGGAATGCTGTGGCTGACAATATTCAAACCATAGTTCCTGTTAGTTGGAACTGCACTAGATACAAGCAATAGAAGGCATAGAGGAGAGATTGAAAAGAGACTTTCTTCTTTTGTTTGGTACTCTGTTCCTGGTAAGATCCCTTAGCAGCAGCAACCCTCAGCCCAGTAACAGCAATTTACTAAGCATCATTAGTTCATTCCAGCCTTTATCATCCTTCGGTACTTTTTTCAGAGGTACTAACTGCAACCAGGAAACGCCCACTCATCTGAGTTTTGAGCCCCGGCTATGCAGCGTCCCTCCCCTGAGCTTCTATGTTCTGTTAATGCCAATTGCATCCCGTTCTTTTCCAGCCATAGACAAAACAGCTGTTTCCTACAACCTGAGTTACTCAAGGTTCCCTTTACATATTTATATTAATATCTGTGTAACAAGCTCCTCATAATAAATTATCTCTGTTGAAATAACTAAGATGGTTTTGATTTTCCTACTTGGTCCTGACAAAAACAAGGCTATTCCAAGAAAAGGTAATATGAACATATAAATAAAACTCTTAAAAGTATATGCATTTTTTCTCAACTGGTATATCACTGTTTCTAAGCATTTATGAGTCATGCTTGTACTTATCTCAGATTGAGAATTTTTTGTCTTTTCTAAGCATCTTTGTGAGAGAATTAGAATTTTAAAATTGGGCCAAAGTTATCTTTTTTTTTTTTTTTTTTGGTCTTAATCTCCAGTTGAATGTATAGTCACAGAAAAATACTACCAGAAAATAGACCTTGAGCATTTGGAAATGGGGCTCATTTAGGGCTGACCTACAGTTGGTGTATGTGTGCCTGTGTTTGTGTCCTCATGTGCATCTAATGACTTTTTAGTAAAATTATGTATAATCCAAATAGTAACTGTGCATCATAAAAATCACATGAATAAAATTTGGAAACAATTAAACCTTATAGTACAGTTTTCTTTTCAAAGTTCTTTATCATTTGCTGCCAATATTAAAATCATTGCTATAGTGACACTAAAATTGCACTACATGGTTCCAAAAAATTGAGTCAAATGCTCTTAGGTAATTAATTTTAGTCGTATTCTGAAACATCAAGATTTCAACAATTTAAAAACCATTTGTTGGCATGGAAACATCAACTTAATTAAAACAGGATTAAACTAATTAACCTAAAACATATTGTACTACTGAGTGTTTGATTTAGAGTACTTTGGAAGGAAAAGAACATTTTTCATAATCATTTTAGGTCTTTTATCTAATGGAAGTGTTTAGGTTTTATAATGGACCTACACATGCACTAATGTCTCCAATGACTGCTTTCATGGGAAGAGGATGGTTATGAAGAAGGTTTCCATTAAACAAAATGCCAGTTTTCTTGCAGGGATTTAGAGAGCAGAGCAATTTATGAAAATTGCTTTTTGTTTTTGCTTAAGCATAGTATCCAGAAAATTAAAGGAAAAAAAAAAAAAACATAGTGTCATCCTTTATTTTGTTTTTTACATTTTATCCCAATAGGCTACAATTTGTGTCATATAATGAGGAAGATCACATGATGAACCACAAAGAAAAAACATGGGTTGGAGTAGGATAGCTAAAAATTCGTGGTAATGGCATTTAATGCATTTTAATAACCAGTATTTTTTTACAGCAAAATGCCCATAATTGCATAGGCAGTATTCATTAAATATATTTTAGATTGTCTAAAAGTTTTTAAATCAATGTTTTTTTTGTTTTGTTTTGTTATGCTTTTTTGTTCTTTTTACCAATACCGAGTGCTTACCATGTTGTAGACTCAAATTTGAACAATTTTAAAAGATCTGTTGGACATATCTTTACTTTTTGACTGCTGCATCTGTGTTACCCATTCTTTCAGTGCAAATATAATCCTTGTTGAGTCTCATTTCCTAGGCTTTGATGGAGCTAATTTACAGCCTTAACTCTAAGGCAGTGAGGAGGCTTCATAGTGTGTCAACTAGGCTGAACTACATTTCCCAGAATTCTCTTTCTTGTATATTTCCAGCTGCAGTGACCACATGGAAGATTCTTGGGAAATCTGGAAGGCAGAAATGAAGCAGCAGCCATTTTGTGACTAATACACACTATTGCTGACTCACCTTCTTAGGCTGAAAGAAATAACATTCGGCTTGGAACTGCTCAACTTTTTGCTGGATTCTCCCACAGTTCCTCTAACTCCTAAACTAAGTGTATATGTGTGTGGGGTGGGGGAGGGGAGGCGGGGGGAGGTGTATGTGCGGATGTACATGCCAGTGTTTTTCTCGGTGAGGAAGACTTCTGGCTTGTACAGTACACCAGACACCAAAGGCAAGAAGTACTGACAAAACTAAATCTCTCCACCTGGGCTTTCAGTTTATGCATTTGTGTTTCAGCCTTCACCGTACATTCATCTTACCTACCTCACTGCTTGCCCTGTGGATTTCAAGCTCTAGCTTCAGAAATAAAGACAACAGCTCTACAGAGAACGCTTAACTCACTCCAACAATTGTGCAAAACCAAATTCGTCATCCCTGATATATTATACCTGGTAGTTATGAGGTTATCTTTCTGAATAAGGCAGTGGTCCCCAACATTTTTGGCATCAAGGACCGGTTTCATGGAAGACAATTTTTCACAGACGTTGGGGTGGGCATGCAGCAAAGCTCTGTAGCCCTGTCCCAAACAGGCCACAGACCAGTATGGGTCCATGGCCCGGGGTTTGGGAACTGCAGAGAGGATATGTAACCCCGGCACCATAGTGAGTAAACAGAGCCCATTTTGCTAGCCACTGTGGCAATTTGTTCAGGAGTTGATGCTTGACTCAATTTGGTCAGTGTCATTCCAATAACTCATGCATTAATTAAAACTCTTTTACCTGCTATACTGAGATTTTCCATTAATGCAACTGAATGGTTTATCAATGATACAAATCTAACTTCATATTAACCACAATTCCTTGAGTGTGTTATTCTTATGCCCATTTTACTCATCGGGCATGTGGTAACTAACTGAGGTCTTGAAACACTAATTTACCCAACGTTACACAACTGGTTACTACAGGAGATTAATTTCAACATAGGTCCATTTACTTTCAAATCCAGTTGTATTTTGCATGATTGATTAAAGGTATTTGCATGATTATCATAATGATCCATTGCTTTCAGAAAGCTCTTCTATAAGTAAAATGATAGTTACAATTTATAATTTGGGTAAAGTGTTGGGCACCTATAAAAAAACAACTGTATTCTCCAGCATATTACCTCCTTCTATTAAGTAATTCTTTGCTTGAAGACATGGATTCTGGACAGGTTCTCTTATTTGAGACTGGTATGTTTTTCTCTTTGTGTCACAGGCTATTGATACTTTCAGGAAAGAAAAGGTTTATTAGAGTTTTCATAAGATTCAATAAACCAATCAGTTGTTCTTTGGCACTGAGGAGAAATGCCTCCTGAGCTCCTTTTATTCATGTGAGACTTTTTCTTTATTTTCAAGTATTAGAGGTACAAATGTTTTTGGTTACATGGATAGCCTTTGTAATGTTTGAGTCAAAGTTAAAAGTATGCCTGTCAACAAGATAGTGTTCATTGTACCTGTTAGGTAGGATTTTGCTTATTCCTTCCTCCCACTTCCCTCCTGCTTGGTTTCCATTGAGTTTCACTTCCCTCTATGCACATGTGTGGTCATCAGTTAGTTCCAATATAATAGTGAGTGCAGGTGGCATTTGTTTTTCCTTTCTTGTGATACTTCGGTTAGGATAATGGTCTCCAGTTCCATCTATATACTACTCAGCCATGAAGAAGGGTGATTCACATGAGCCTTATTAATAGAACTCGATTCATTAATTTATTTATTTCATGTTATGTGAATATGTATTTTCATATTAGAATATCACTTGAACATACTTTCCTTAAACCAGAGAGTCTATATAAATTTGCATTAAATCTTATAATCTATGTGCTACTGAAGTCAAGTTTGTCCTTCAGGACCTACTGGGAAGAAAACAAAACAGTGCATTTACTACATTCACATTGGGTTTAAGATGAGTCCTACAAAGTTTTAGAAAAAGATAGTCATGTTTTTTATTTAATAAGTGTTTCATAATTGTGAAGACCTTTTTTCCAGTGAAAATCTATTCACAATTGGCATTTTGGAAGATATTGCAGATGTAAAGAAATTTAAGGCTCACTACTTGCTGTTAAAGAGCACCAAAATTAGAAGCAGAGGTAGATAATAAAATAAACATGAACACAAAAGTGGGTGGCCTATTTCAAGTGTTCTCAGACCACAGGGAGAAGTTTGCTTAACTGAGTTTATGTTGAGGAGGGAATGGTAGGGAAAAAGCTGTTTGTGCTGAGATTTGAAGGCTGAACAGAAGCTAATAAGGCAAAATAAGAGGGCGACTGAAAGGAATTTCAAATAGAAGGAATAACATATGCAGAAGTTCAAAGTTGTAAGAATGGTAAGTAGGGAATAGAGGAGGCAGATAATGAGATTAAGGAAACAGAAGAGCAGATAATGGGTTTGTGTGTCCTATACCAAGAAACCTATTTATGAAAAAGGAAGTTATTGAAGCACTTTAACAATGAGATTGGCATAATCAGGGAGTTTATCTAGGAGAAAAGTAGAGGACGGGTTGAAGAGAAAGAAAATAAGAGATGGCGAAGCTAGTTGAGAGACTATAGCAATAGTTCGGAGACAACAAGATAAGAGACAGAACTAAGGTGGTGAATCTATGCTTACATCAAAGGATTTTGGCATAGATTTGAAAGTATATACAAAAATAAAGGAAATCTATTGACATAGATTGGAAACCATATAGGAAATTAAAGCCCAAAACCTCAACTTTTAAATAAATAATATTGATATTTGTTTATATAGTGTTCATTCTAAGAGGCAAGAACTGCTTTAAGTGTATTCCTATGTAACTCAATTGATTCTCAGAATAACTCTTAAATATATAAACTATGCTTACATAATTTATATATTTATGTTTACAGTTGAGAATGAGTCACAGAAATTCAGCAACTTGCCTGATGTCACCCAGCTTGTGTGATGGGGCTGACAGTCTAATTTAGATCTCTAGAGCATTTGGGCCAGATTTCAGGATTTCCAACCCGTGCATTCCTCTAAGAGCTAAGGTTTCTTGAGCACCTCCTGTGTGCCAGCACTGCAGTGAGCTGGCAATAACATTACAATAACATTCTGAATCCTTACAATGACATTCTGAATTAGTTGCTTTTGTTGTCCCCATTTTACATATGAAGAAGTTGAAAATTAGTGTCTCAGAGAAATAATAACAACAAAAAAGCAACTAATAAAATTAGCTTCCAAGCAAAATGGCACGAATATGAAGAGAGGGAACCATGACTCAATGACACATCTGTCTATTTCAAAGCAATGTTTTTAACGCCATGGATTTCAACTCCAGAAAATGCTATGTGGTATGCACTGTACCAGATATTTGTTATGCAATAAGGAAGAAAAGAGAGTGCTTTTCTAGTAAGACAACCAGAGCATGAACATTTATTTAGTGCACTGTAGTTTATGCTATAATATTAGAGAAAAAAAAAAAGCCATGTTAGGAAGAAAAAATAATAAGAAAAAGGGATACATTCAAATCATTAACAAAGTCCTGCTTACATTTTGTTTGGCATTAACGCATTTGTAAACATGGATTTTTATTGTGAATGACTTGATATATAAGCTTAAAAATGTCCATCAGAGTTGGAGAAAAGCAATTTTTCTTTAAATTATTTGAAAAATTCCCCTCATATCTTGAGATAAATCTATTTATCATCTGCTCAATTCAACAGATACCCGTGGGTACCCAATTCAATACTGAAGTTTCAAAATATAGATTCTGGTTTTAAAGAACTTGAAGTCTTAATTGACTATTTCCTATAACTGTATTGTAATTGGCTGTAAGAATGTTATGTCTTTTTTGTATTATTAAATAAAAAAGGAATGCAGTCTATTGACAAGATTAGAAAAGACTGAGGAAATAGTTTTTTTTATTATAGCCACATATTATCAAGAGATTATTTCAGAAAAAGTAGTAGAAATGATGTTTTTTCTTATTTTTTATTGTTTGTATGTGTGTGGAAGGGAAAATATGAACAAAAGTACAGAGATAGCAAAAAATGAATTATCCTCAAGAAACAAAAAAAACATTTTATTTGGTTGGTGCACTGGGAAAATAAAGGGGAATGATGAGAGATATGTTATAACATGTAAGTGAAGAAGCGCTGACAGGGGCATTAGCTATCAGGCTAAGTCATTTGTATTTTTTTTTTGGCAGGAAGTACTGGAGAATTTTAAGCAGAGGGCAGGTTGGATACACTTGTTGGCACAGGGTTTGCATTTATCATCCACCTCATGACAATATTTAATATAAATTTGTTAAGGACCTACTATGTGCAAGGTGGTACAAACAGCCTTCCCTCTAAATAATGCATAATCTAGTTGAGTCAAGAGAGAAATCTTTAAGAATAGTAATAACATGCAGCAGCACCACGCAATTAATGAGTGATGTCAATGCTGCTGCTGAAAATGATTAATTCAAGTCTGAACTAGTGACTATTTACATCATCAAAGCATAAACAACTGCATTTGCTTCCTTTCCCTTTGACTGTGACCGTGTGAGCCATTAGAATTGCCTATTATAATTTATTTTAGTTCTTTTCAGCTGCTTCCGAAACCCAGCTTTAAGCAATTAATTACAGAAGCCATTTTGTGAGGTAGATTAGTGACAAAGAGAAGCAAAATAGCTGAAGCGACTATATCAGGGATTTTTTCCCTATCACACATGTAACCTCACTTCTTTACTTTCCCACGCTGTCTTGGTACATTCATACAATGTGCTGGGGCTACAACAAAAAATAAGGAAGACAAATTTTACACTGTCATGAAGCTTACATTTTAGTGGAATGGGGAGGCAGAAAATTACCAGACAAACTGCACACACACATATACGTGTACATTCATATGTGCGTGTCTATCTATCAACCATCTGTCTATCATCTATGTAGCTATCTGTATTAGAAATTTCCAGAGAAACAGAAGAAACACGTATATGTGTATTTATACATAAAAAGAGATTTATGTGTATATTTGTGTAGAAATTTATATATGCATGTATACATATATACACATATATATAAAGAGATTTATGTAAGTGTACACATATGGAGAGGGATATATAGTTATAAGTTTATTATGAGGAATTGTCTCATACAGTTATGGATGTTGACATGTCCCAAGATCTGCAGGGTGAATTGGCAAGCTGGAGACCCAGAGAACTGATGGTATAGCTCTAGTCCTAAGGCTGGCAGGCTAAAACCCAGGAACAGCTGATATTTCAGTTCACATTTAAAGGCAAGAACAAGCCCAATTTGAAGGCTGCTAGGCAGAATGAATTCTCTCTAACTTGGGGAAGATACAGCATTTTTGTCTTATTCAAGCCTTCGACTAATTGGATGATGCCCCCTCACATTTGGAAGGGTATTCTGCTTTACTAGATATACTCGTAAATGTTAATTTCATCCAAAAACACCTTCACAGAAACATCTAGAATACTGTTTGAACAAACATCTGGGTACCCTATCACCCAGTCAAGTTGACACATAAAATAGCCATTACTCGATTGATCCATTGATCTGTCTATGATGTTAGAAAATATTAAGTGCTATGGAAAATAACTAAGAAAGAAAAAGGGATTGGAAATACTGAACCTGTTTGTAGACAGTTGCACATTTAAATATGATTGATGTGGAGCTACACAGAGAAGATGATGTTTGAGTAAACACCCGAGGGAGCTTGAGATGAGGGAGAAGAAGACAAGAAAAAAAAATCTAGGGGAACTTTAAATGTAGAAGGAGTAGTAAGAGCAAAGGCTCTGAAGCAGAGGTCAGTCTGGAATGTTCTAGGAGCATGAAGGAAGCTAGTGTGGTTGCAGTAGAGTCTGCAAGTAACATAAGATGAGCTCGGAGAGATAATGGAATTCAAATCATATAGAGTTTTCTAATCCACTGTACAGTTTTGTCATTTACTCTGAGTGAAATAGGTCATAACTGGAGAGTTTTCAGCATGCAACTGACATAATCAGATGTACATTTTTCCAGATTCATTCTAGCTATTCTATTAAGTGTAGATTAAAAGGTGGCAAGAGTACAGGTAGAGTCCAGTTAGGAGGTTATTGCAATAATACAGGTGAGAGATCATGGTGGCTTCAATCAGAAGTATAAGGGCAAATGGTTAAAATTAAATGAGGTTAAAATGTTTCTTCAGAAACCACGTATATAATAATCACATAAAAGTCACTGATTAATTTTAAAATTTACATAAATCTTATGCCATTATAAATCTGTTTATCCTAAAACCTTGAGTATAAAACTAAATTGCATCCATTTATTTTATTAAATATTTTAATTATTTGCCAAAATAATACTGTGCTTATCTCAGAGGAGTTGACCACATATTTACATAGATATGTGAGTTAAAAATGTGCAGCAAAATGAGAGAGAAGAGATGATTTTTTTTTTTTTTAATAATATAATGTCAGGCTTGCTCTTTTATCCCTAATGTGGCATGTAATAGATGTGGCTGTGCCTAGCAGGGGACTGAGGTTCTCTGTCAGCTATGTTGTTATGCTCTGCAGGAATATTTAAAACCATTCATACAATTCAAAATCCCTAAGCATTTTCATATTACTTTGTGACTTCATTTGGAATATAAATATCAATGACCTTTGCAGAATCAAATAAAGAAAACTTTTCAGTGAAATTGCCCCTTGCCCGCAATTAAGAAAAAATCAGTAGTCTATGGTGTTGGAAGTCTACCCTTTTTGATCATCCTAAGCATTCTTTTATCAAACACGTTATTTTAATTAGATGTCATAAACTCAAGTAGTGGAGGTAGGAAGGGTTTCTATTTAGTTCACGATGATTCTTTCTTTCCAGGGGCCATAAGGTTTCAACCTCAGCCACTTTTAGAAACTATTCTTCATTTCCCTAGAAAAATCAAGAGGCCTGAAAGCAAGCTGCCTTCTGATGGCCTTACTCCACCATCACAGCCACAGTGAATAGTTAATGTGTGGAAATCTTCGCAAGATGAATCTGTTTGTGTGCTTTCCATTGGTCTCACTGTTAGAAGGATCTGAGCTAAAAATCCATAGATCACCTAATCTCCATAAACCATAACCTGCATGGTGGACCACAGTGGTGGCGTGCATCTCTGGTAATTAGTGTCACTGTAGAGCCACTGTGTAGTAACTTCCCTCATAGTTGGATAATTTCCTTTTCCCCTGAAACTAACACACACACACACACACACACACACACACACACACACACACACACACACAGTTTTATTTAGCATGGATTTGATCTTCAGCAAAAATTCTGTTGCCTTTACATCTGGTTCCTGGTTCATACGGTGGGCAATTAGAAGAAAAAAATGAACATAAACTTGAGGACAGCACATATCAAGGTAAGATTATCAGATTCTGCCAGTAAAGAACCATAAAAAATTCTTTTTAGATTCAGAGACTTTACTACTTATTGTTTTGGTCTGAATGTTTGTGTCCCCACAAAATTCACACGCTGAAACCTAATCCCCAATGTAATGGCATTTAGAAATGGGGTCTTTGGTAGGTGATTAGGTTATAATGGCAAAACCCTTATGAATGATATTATTACCCTTATAAACGAGGCCAGAGGGAGCTTGTTTGCCCCTTCTACCATGTAAGGACACAGCAAGAACTCAGCTGTCTGCAACTCAGAAGAGGGCCCTTACCAGAACTGAGCATTCCGGCACTATAATCTTGAATTACCTGGCCTCCAGAACTGTGAGAGATAAATTTCTATTGTTTATAAGCCATCCAGTCTATGTTAGTTTATTAATAGCAGCCTGAATACGCAGAATCACTTATATAGAATGTGAAAGCAAGAGGAACCAAAGGTGCTAGTTTGTCCCACAGGATGACACTCAAACCAAAAGGACTCTGTGATGAAGCAAAATGGATGTAAGGGACCATGTTACTGAGAAGATAGTGACATGCTACAGCTAAGCGGTTTTATATCGCACAGCTGCACTTTAAGAGTGGTAAGGAAGAAAGCCTCAAATTTCATCAGCATTTGAGTGTATCGAGAAACCAGAAACTACCATGGTAGATTGGAGGTGGGTGGGAAATGACCTTTTAGCAGATCCTTACAATATTTTCATGTTCTCATGTCCTTGGAATATAACAAGATATTCTGTGTAGTGTAATGCCAGATGTAAGTCTTGCCTACATAGCCTACATTTGAATATGCAATGACAGAGCTATTCCCCTGCAGCAAAAACAATCTAGAATCCACAAGCCTAAACTGAGAATCACAAATATGAGCTGGAACTCTTTGGACAGACTAGAATTCATGTCACTTCTCACTGCCTACAACCTTAATAAAATAGGTGAACTCCAAAAGAATCCAGCATCCTTTGTCCAGAGCTAACTACACAACTGGTCTACAAGTCAAAGAAGCTAAAAAAGGATCCAAGAAAAAGTTTAGCAGAATCATCAATGTGGGATGAGGTCCAGGACCCCCGACAGATACCAAAATCCAGGGATGTTCAGGTCCCTTATATAAAATGTTTTAGTATTTGCACATAACCAATGGATATCTTCCTATATACTTTAAATCATCTCTAGATCATTTATAATAGCTAATTACAAGCAATCTGTATTTCAGCTAATACAGTATAAACACTATATAAATAGTTGTTATACTGTATTGTTTAGGGAATAATGACAAGAAAAAAATGTCTGCACATATTCAGTACAGACACAAGAATCCATTTTTTCCAAATATTTTTGATGTGTGATTGGCTGAATCTGTGCAGGCAAAATCCATGTATATGGAGAGCCCCCTTTAGACGCAAACCTGCTTACACCTAGGTGACCATCGAGGTGAGCTAGCAGATAAATGCCAAAATGTGTGAGCTAAAATATCATCTACCTTGACCACATGAATGTAACGTCTGCTGCTTTGCTTTCACCCAACAAAACTTGTAGAACAATATTTCTTGTGATCTACCCAAATTGTAAATATACAAGCAAATATATTCTGGGAAACATAATTCACTCAAGCCAAATTTATACTTTATAAAGCCACCTGTATTACAATAGTTATCTAGGGCTGCCATAATAAAGTACCACAAACTAGACAGTTGAAAGCAACAGAAATATATTGCTTCCCAATTCTCGAGGTTCAAAGTAAAAAATCAGGGTGTTTTCAAGGCCATGTTCCTTCTGAAACATACAGGGAAGAATCCTCCCTTGCCATTTCCTAGATTCTTGTGGTGGACATCAGTCCGAGATGAGTCTTGGCTTACCGTTGCATAATCCCAATTTCTGTCTCTGTCATCACATGGCATTCTCCTGTGTCCCTGTCATCTCATGGTATCTTTCTCTTCTTATAAGTTCACCAGTCATATTGGATTAGATTCCACCCTAATGAGTTCAACTTGACTTGATTATATCTGCCAAGACTCTATTCCCAAATAAGGTCATATTCACAGGTACTGGGGGTCTGACTTCAGTATATATTAGGGGAGGACATATAATTTAAATCATAACCCCACCAAAGGCATTGAGTTTGAATAACATCAGACAGCACATGTCGGCTTCATGAACCAGTAGCTCAGTTGTCCATAATGCTCACAATGCTGCATAACACTGAATCCCTGATGCTGAAGTATGGCTTAATGAGACTAACTGGCCCCTTTGGTGGCAAGTAGATTACATTTGGTCCCTGCCATCTTAGAAGGGCCAATAGCTGACCCACATAGCTATTGTGGTACTTAATATGTATTTACATCTTCTGCCCAAATGACCTCAGCCAGTCCATTATCTGGAGGTTTACAGTATGCCTGATATGCTGGCATAAAATCCCATATGATGTAGCTTCTGGCCAGGGAGGGTTTTCACAGTGAGGCAGGTATAGCAGTGGTCACATAACCATGGTTTTCACTGGTGATGTTGTATACTATATCATGCCAACACACCTGACCACATGTAATGTTGGAATTGACTACTGGTGGTACAATTGCAATATTAATATTAATACAGCATTGAGACAACACTCTGCCAGGAAGGATACTACCCTCAGGTACAGTATATGAATCAAACCAACAATCTTCTATGGCACTGTGTCCCCAATTAAAAAAAAAAAAAAAGGTATATCCAGGAATTAAAGAGTAGAAATAGGAGTGGTCCTTCTTTCTATGGTATATACGAACTCACTAGGTATTTTGTGCTTCCTCTTCCTCCATGTTTGGGATCTTCAGTATTGAAGCTATTGATCTCTGAAAGAGTTGCTTTCTTGATGGGGAAATAGTAATAATTCTTCTACTTTTCTTTGTATCTGACGAAGACAACAGGAAATGGTAATAATTCTGTTGAACTATTACCTGTTGCTTCCATCAGAACATTTTATTATGGGGCCATCAGACAAGAAGGAGTCATCTTCTTGACTGGGGTAATTGGCTCTGTTCAGCCAGAGGAGTTTGGGCTGTTTTACACAATTAGGGCATGAGAAATACTTGTGGAAGCTAGATGATCCACTTGAGACTCTTTTCATATTCCTTTGCCCAATTGGACTGAAAATGGCCATACAAAGCAGGTTGGTCTGGGAATGATATGATTACCAAAGGGTCATCCCACCTGGGAATGTAAATTTTATTCACACTACCATATAAGCCACAAAAAACTGTGGAGATGGTAACTGAGCGTGAGAATTTAGATGTGTAGAGAATAGAGAATGTGCAAAGAGACAAAGAGAATGAGAAAGAAGTGTGTTCCAAAGAGCAACAGCAGAGATAGTGGGTACAGTTCATCACACTAACTTCCCTCTTCTAAGTTCCCTCTTAGGAAAACATGAAGTAGCTGTTCCCAAATAATGATGGAGGAACGGCCCCATGTAGAACAAGGGGTGAACTGTGGTGGCCATGCAGATGTGCTGTTCTAATCTCCAATCAAGATAACAACTGGGGGAGCATAGTGTATTGATAGCTTCTATCAGCTCCTGTAGATTTGGATCCACTACGGTGTTCACGCTAAGACTAGACTTTTCCCACTCCACTCTCCATCTCTGACTGAGAACAGTGGGGATACTAGAGATAGCCCAATCCTGCCTGAGCAGGAGTCCTTCCAAATGCAACCTTGGTTTAGGGAGTCCTCTATGCGTGGCTGAGACTTTTCAGAATTGTCTGCCATCTGGAGCTTTTTCTGCCAATTTCTTTTTCCCTCTCACTTTTGAAAAGTGTCTGGTCTGCATCATGTTCTGAAGACTTTCCCAATCTGCTCTTTTTCCCTCATCCTTTATCCTTCACATGTTTTATTTCCAACAAACCCCTTACATGGCCCATACCGCTTGGTATGTGCTTCTTGGAGAACTGAACTAATAGTGAGAATAAAAATTTATCAACAAAGAAATTAAGTCAGAGATAGTAATACTAAGAAACAAAGCAAAAATAAAAGGATAAGTTTGGGAAGTGATCAAATATGAGGGTGTTGAATTTCTCAGGGAATTTGGACTCTCTGTCCAGCTTTAGGTGATAAACCATTATTGATCAAAGCCAATTGTTTTAAATCAAGCATAGAAATGACATTCATTTATTTAGAGATTAATATAAGGTTAAGAAATGTAACGAGTATAAGCCAGTGAGGTATAAGGGGAAGATAGGGACCATTTCCTGAGGGTTGGAGTGAAACTCTGAAGATTTTCTCTTGATTAAAAAACGTCATGATGACTATAACTTTTTATTCCCTTCCCTTCTGGTCTTTGGATTTATTGGGCAATGTAATTTTTGGATCAACAGATGCCATTTTTGGAATATAGGGAAGGTCAAGAAAACTTCAGAAAATGCTATAGAACATAAAAGAACTAAAGTACTAAATTATCTAACCCTCCATTTTGTTAGGTATTGTGCTACTCATTGCCAAAAGCAAATTGATATAAGCATGAGACAAAGGTTGAGAAGTTAGGCTGGTAAAAAGGACAAATTTCTTCTCTCTATGTAGATCCCACTTACAAATTGATATCTGAAAAATTAGTAGCAACCAATTTATACAGTATTTACACATATTCAAAAATACAAGCTTTTATTATTTTAATGAGAAATATTGTTAAAATACTGACAGTAATTTGTAGCCATGATAGAGGGTTAATGCCGGTTTTCTATTCCATTCATTTATTTTATTTTATTTTTTTATTTCTGTGTATTACGGAGGTATAAATGTTTAGGTTACGTTGCCCTTGCACCCCCCAGTCAGAGCTTCAAGGGTGTCCATCCCCAGATGGTGCGCATCGCACTCATTATGTGTGTATATACCTCTTCCCTCCTGCCCCCTCCCATCTGCCCAATGCCCGATAAATGTTATTCCTATATGTGCACTCAGGTGTTGATCAGTGAAACCAATTTGCTGGTGAGTACATGCGGTGCTTATTTTTTCCATTCTTGGGATACTTCACTTAGTAGAATGGGTTCCAGCTCTATCCAGGAAAATACAAGAGGTGCTATATCACCATTGTTTCTTATAGCTGAATAGTAGTCTATGGTATACATATACCACATTTTATTAATCCACTCATGTATTGACGGGCACTTGGGTTGTTTCTACATCTTTGCAATTGTGAATTGTGCCGCTATAAACATTCGAGTGCAAATGTCTTTTTTATAGAATGTCTTTTGTTCGTTCGGGTGGATGCCCAGTAATGGGATTGCTGGATCAAATGGTAGATCTACTTGTATCTCTTTAAGGTATCTCCATATTACTTTCTACAGAGGTTGCCATTCATTAATTATTATTAAGGCTGTCTTCAAATTCATAGACCTCAATATCTCACAATGCTAGTAAAGTTACCCTCATGCATGTTCTATGTATGAAGTTTTTAATTTTCCACTCAGTTTAATGTTTCTCTATTTTTCTGTGTATTTCTTTTTAATAAAGCAAAACTGTGAAAGTTCTAAAATATACAATTGGTAAATATATTGTTTATTCAGAGGTTAGCATTAAAATGGCCAACTGTACACACTGAAGAGTAAATATCCTTTGCAATCAAAACTCAAGAATGTATAATGGTTAGCAAAATTAAACTACAGCAATTAAGTTATAGGTATCTCTCTATGACATTTAGCATACTTGACTCTTCTTTTCAATCAGTATTTTTAGGGTAAAATTATGGTCTTTTTTTGCATGTGTGTGTGTTTACTGATGTTTCATAGTCCAATATCTTGTGACATATCCAAGCAGGTATCTCCCCACTTCATCTAGTGTGCATTTATACACACACACACACACACACACACACACACACACACATTAAAAAAAAAAACTCTATGTTGGGAGAAAATGCATCAAAAACATTTCTTTAAAAAAATTCTAAAATATCAAAATGTTAAGATACTGAATAAGCAATTATCACTTCTATTGGTATAATCTAATTTAACATGGCTAAGAGAAGTTGCAATTGTCATCCATCAAGTTCGTGTTTGCCTATACTGGCCAATTTGCAAAAAGTTGGAAAGTGAACAGCATTCTACAACATTTTTAATGTTGACCTTGAATTATAGCTCTAGTTACCTAGTGTATTGCATTTTAAAAAGTATAAGTAATTAAGAAACATCACTTCCAAACATGATAAGTGGGGAAATAATATCTTTTGCTGAGATTATGTAGTCCGGAGGCATTGTCAGATATATAAAAAAGGAAGATTGAAAATTTATCTATGAACTCTGCAAAGTTTTTCAATAAATATATAAAGTAATTTAAAGTTGTAGAAGTAGTTATTTGTGTGCTAGCCTTATTGTATGGTAGAACTCCACAAAACTCAAAAATAATTTCATTGAGTTAAAGTTTAGATTGGATTTAGAAGTATGTCTCCAAATTAGACATTTCCAAAGCCACAAAAAATAATCTATTTATATTAGAGTCGATAATACACTCTCCTGATCTCTGCCTCAGTGAAAAAATAGAAAGACATGTGTTTCAGAAACATAGGCCCTAGAATTAAGAGTTGGAAAGCATTCTCATATAAAGTAGCCATACCATGTATTATTTTTAAAACAAAAATTTCCAAAAAAAGGGTTTTGGGTTAAATATATGATGTCAAATAATGGAATTCATTATTCATTATTGTTCACTTGAAATCTTCCTCTCAAATGTCTTTTCTCTTCTAAACATTAGGTAAGGCATTGTCAATGAACTATGTTAGCATGGTGAGTATTCACAAAAGTCAGCAATTATTAATATAATTCACTAAAACGAACGGCACAAAAGAGGTGCATGCAGGATGCATGGGAACCTGCAGGAATGGCATCTTTCCTGGCCTGGAAGGTGGGAGAGGCTTTGGATGAGATGAAACATAAAATAATTTAAAAACAGATTAATCGGTAAAAGAAAAGCGCTTGACCTACAAGAAGGGAAAAAAAAAAAAAACATATAAAAAGGCCACTAGAGTTGAAAAACTAAAACAACAAACATAGTAATGTGTTTCCATACACCATGTCTTTGTATAGAGGAGTGGAGGTTTAATTAAGCAATTGAAGTGAACAAAAGAAAAAAAAAAAAAACAGATTTAGAAAGTTTCCCCTTCTATTTAATATATCCAATTTTTTTTAATTTTTAGAATTTAATTTTAAATTTATATTAACTAAAATTCACTCTTTTAAGTGTACAATTCTATGAAATTTGACAAACGTGTAATCTTATAATTACCACCACAAGCAAGATATAGAACAGTTTGATTGTCCCCCCAAAATTGCCTCATACTGTCTTTTCGTAGTCATTCTGTCTTCTCACTCTCGACTCCTGGCAACTTGGTAACTATAATTTTATTTTTTCTGGATGTCATTTAATTGGTATCAATGACTATGCAGTATTTTGGATATGGCTTCTGAAATTCAGCGTTATTAAATTAAATTCATTTATGCTGTTTGTGTATCAATAATCCACTCCTTTTTATCTTTGAGTAGTATTCCGTTGTACGGATATACTGCAGTTGCTTATCCATTTATGAATTAAAGGGTATCTGAATTGTTTCCATTATTATTATTAATAATAAAGTTGCTATAAACATCCATGTATAGGTTTTTGTGGGAATATATATTTTTATTTATCTTGGGTAAATACATAGAAATGAGATTGCTGAGTCATATGGTAAAGTTTACCTTTATAAGAACTTTATAAGAAACTGTCAAACTGTTTTTCCAAGAGGCTGAACCGTTTTTATTTCCATCAGCAATGAATGAGAATTCCAGGTGTTTGGTGTCCTCACCATTACCTGATATTGTCAGGGGAATATTTTACTTTTCTTGAGATTTCTCCAAGAAAATTAAAATAAAAATGAGAAGTTACCTGGTAAGTTCTAATGTAGTAAGGAGTAATCTGTAGTTCTGAATCAAATAGAGGTTAAATTAATAATAGTGTGTAAAAATTAACAAGATACATACAAGGTAATTATTCATTCAATAGAAAACAAAACAAGGTGCAAGAAAGGGAATGAACTCAAAATATATTTCAAGACTCAGGTATGAACTACAAATCATATTAAGGTAATAATAAGGTAAAGATAGAATATTTCATCATCATTGGGAGACAAAACTAGGGGAAATATATGTGTGTCTGTGTATTTGTACACAGGTGTGCTGGTGTGTGCCTACTCATATGTGGCGAGTAAAAGAGACAAATCTTCAGCCTTTATGGTAGGAAGTCTACAGAAAATACCTATATGTGAAAAATCAAGAAACAGTGACATAGTATGTCCTTAAGATATGAGTAAAATAATAACAGAAACAGCTTAAAATTTAAAGTTGTTGCCTTGTAGAACAGGATAAGTAGTGTAAGTGATGAGACAGAGAACTGTAATTAGACATTAGAAGCTTTTAGAATTGTACTAAAATAATTGCACATTCTAATAATTTAATAAAAAGTTTAAAATAATAATAAATTCCATTTATTATTATTTTAAAAAGAAAGATATCTGTAATACACACACACACACACACACACACACACACACACACAGAGAAGAAAGCATGGTTATGAAAGCAGGTAAACCATGAACCTGGTACATGCCATTATCCGTGAAGGAAGGAATAAAAACGTGTGCATAGACAATAAATATCTAAAAAATGATCTTTCAATACATCACCTGTAGTTAACTTTGGATGTTGGAATTTTTACTCTCTTCTTTTTTTTTTTTAGATTCTTTTTTTGTTAAGTTCAGCATATTATGGGGGTACACATGTTTAGGCTACATACATTGCCTTTGCCCCATGTGAATCAGCGCTACAAGTGTATCCGTCCCCCAGACGGAGCGCACCGCACCTATTAGGTGTGAATATATCCATGCCCTTCTCTCACCTCCCACCTGCCCGACACCCGATGAATGTTATTATTAAATGTGCACTTAAGTGTTGATCAGTTAATACCAATTTGATGGTGAGTACATGTGGTGCTCGTTTTCCATTCTGTTTATATTTCACTTAGTACAATGGGCTTTAGCTCTATCTAGGATATTTACTGTCTTTACAAAGTCATTGAAGAAATTATATGTAATTTTCATGTAAAAGATGTAATCATATGTAATCTTCATGTAAAAGATGAAGAAATCCACAATCAGAAAGTTAAAGACATTTTACCATCATTACTGCTTGAATAAAGTGTAAAATTTGATGGCTCAACTGCTTGAGCTTGTCTTGTTTTATCTGTACATAAATCTATTTTTTCCTTTATAACTCATAAATATATGTTTAGGGTCTCACATTTGAAAATAGATAATAAATACATATTCATTATTCATGACATTTAACCATATCTTGTCAACAAAGTTAATTTCAATAAATTCTACAGAAGACAAAAAATAAAAATAATAACAATCCTTATCACAATGCAAAAAAATGAGGTATTAATAGACAAATTAACAAACAAATGCCTTCAATCCAGGAAAAAGAAATGCTACAAAATTACTTTTGGGTTCAAGAATACCAGACCTTTAAAAATAATAAAATATTAATAATAACAACATATAAGTTATAATAATTGTAAGAAAAATTAATTACACATTTTTCTTTGTAAAAAGTTGAAATGATTTAAAACAAAAAATCTAAAAGATAATGAATTAAAATTACATATTAATGTTAGAAAATAAAGCACCAATGAAAGTTTTTTTTAAAAAATGTCATTTGGAATACCAATGTTTTTTTCCCTAAAAAATCGTTTTTGAAAAAAATCAAAAAATTATAATACTGCTAGTTAGAAATGAAAAAATTTCAAATATATACATTTAGAAATAACAAAGCTCAAATAATATGGAAATAGAGAAAATACTTGAAAGATCCTTTTGTATATCCCTACAGAAATAAATCTAGAAAACTAGATAAAATGATTAGTTATCTAGAAAATATGAGTTTAGTAATATTGTCCAGAATGGATACAGTCTAATTGATCAAATATCATAAAGGAGAAAGGAAATTAAAGATCTCTGCAGAGAAAAGGTACTAGATACAAACCTTAAAGCAACAGTCTAGTGGTACTTAAACTATTCTAGAGTATAAAATGAGGTAAATTTCTAACATTCTTTTATGAAAAAATAGAATTTTAATCTCCAAACTTGATAAAGATTACAGCAAAAAACAAACAGCTGCAGACCAATTTTACTAATAAATATTAATATAAAAATCTTAATTTAATATTAAGTACAATTCAAAAGTGCATTAAAAGTGCAATAAATACATCATGAACAAGTGGACTTTATTCAAGGAATCTAAAGGTTGTTAAATAATAGGAAATCCAATAATGTTATCATATAATCATAAGCAGCTAAAGAGAAAAAAATTGCACTTTTCATCTCAATGGATGTTAGGAAGATATGTCACAGCCAGGCATACTGGCAGGTATCTGTAGTCTCAGCTACTCTGGAGGGTGAGGCAGGAGGATCACTTGAGTCTGTTAGTTCTGGGCTATGCTGATAGGGCATCTGCACTAAGTTTTGCATCAATACGGTGACCTCCTGGGAGCGAGGGACCACTAGGTTGCCTAAGGAGAAGTGAACCAGCCCGGGTGGGAAATGGAGCCAGTCACAATCCTGTGCTGATCAGAAGTGGGATCGCGACTGTGAATAGCCACAGTACTCCAGCCTGGAAAACATAGTGAGACCCCAACTCTAAACAACAAAAAAAAAAAAAAAAGAAAAAGAAAAAACAAACAAGTCACATAAGTTAGCACCTCTTCCAATTTAAAATAATTAATGAAATAAGAATTGACAAGGCCAGGTTTGGTGGCTCACACCTGTAATCCTAGCACTCTGGGAGTCCAAGGCAGGAGGATCTCTTGAGGTCAGGAGTTCGAGACCAGCCTAAGCAAAAGCAAGACCCTGTCTCTACTAAAAATAGAAAAAACTTAGCCAAGAGGTGGTGTGTGTCTGCAGTCCCAGCTATTCAGGAGGCTGAGGCAGGAGGATCACTTGAGTGCAGGAGTTTGAAGTTTCTGTGAGCTAGGCTGATGCCACAGCACTCTAGTCCAAAAAAAAAAAAAAAAAAATCGATGAATTCTTCCTTAAAATGATTCTGTATATATGATCAGATAAATATATAAAATTCTTGCTGGCATTTGTGTTGAAAAGCATGTTTCAGTCTGACAGCCCATATCTTATTTAATGGGGAACATGTGATTTTTCTCACAAATACCAGGAATAAGACAAACATACCAACTTTCTATACCAGTTTTATGACATATTGGAGATATTAACCATTGTACTTAGACAAGACCAAACATTCTGAGGCTCGATCTGTTTGAAGTGAAGTGAATAGAATTACATCTCTGGCAACCAATATGGAAACTACAGTAATTTTAATCAAATGACAATTTAACAAATAAATATACAAGAAAATCCAATGGGCCTCATATAAACTATCAGTCATGAAAGACATAAAGATGTACTTGAATAATTGGAAAGATAGTTTATGATTTTGGTTTTGAAAAGATAACTAGCTGTAAGAGGCAAGGTAGGATTGAAGGTGAACACTTGGGAAGCTACTCTAATAATCCAGTGGGCAGATGTAAGTGGTATCAGACGGATCAAGGAGAAGGGGTGAGAAGTAGATTCCAGATATATTCGAGAATCAGAGTTCACAGGATTTGCCATCATATGTGGAGTATAAGAGAGAAGAAACAGGTTGCCTCTGAGAGCCAGTAATACCTTATTTTATGTCTCCTCTTAGTGTCTTTCAGTTTTTCTTTATTCTTCTTTTCTTTTCTTTTCTTTTCTTTTTTTTTTTTTTTTTTAAGTGAGGCGTGTAGATAGATTACCTAACACCATGCTTCATCTGTTGGGACAGGAAAATGGAATCGTCATCTGTCCTGTAGTAAAAAGGTATCATTTAATTTCCTATTGCAGCTGTAACTAATTACTATAAATTTGGAGACTAATAAAACACAAATTATTACCTTCAAATTCTGGAGTTCAAAAATATGAAATGGGTCTCACTGCATGAAAATCAAGGTATCAAAAGGACTGTACTTCTCTGGAGACTGGAGGGGTAATCTGCTTCATTGCCCTTTCTAGCTTCTAGAGGATGTCTGCATTTCTTATCTTGTGGCCCCCTTGCATCTTCAAAGTCAGCAATGACAGGTTGAGTATTCTGTACATCAAATACTCTGACTCTGCTTCAGTCTAGTTCTCACATCTTCTCTGACTTTCCCGCTGCCTTGTTTCACTTATAAGAACTCTTGAGACTGCACTGCGTCCACCTGAGTGATCCAGAATAATCACTGCATCTCAAGACCCTTAACTTAATCACATCTGCAAAGTCGCTATTGCAATGCAAGGGAATATATTCGTGGGTTCTGAGAATTAGGACATGGACATATTTAGAGGGTCATTATTCTCTCTACCACAGGTAATACTATACCGGTTGAAGGTTTGGCCTAAAACTAAACTTGAATCCTTCCACCACTTACTATGAAGCTTAGGCAAGTCCATTGCAAGGATTTATCCATTCTAAGCCTCCATTCCCTTATAGATCAAATGGAAATGCTAATTAAATCCACTTCAGAGAGTTTGTCAGTGTGCTTTTAAAGAAATAATGCCTGTACAGCACTTGGCATGATACATGACACTTAAAATATACTCAATATGTATTAGCTAACATAATAATATTACTAAGAATTCATTGGTTATAGGCAAGATTATATAGGCATGTCTGACATGCAGTTTACTCTATTGACTTTTATGCAATTTACAGCCAAAAATTTCCTTTCCAACTTCAAACCATATCCATCTTATATTTGCCCCTTACATTCTTTATTAATAAAACTTTAAATTGTTTCACCTCCATTAAGAATGTTTCTAGATCCTTAATATAATCTATCAGGACAAGAAAAAATGCCATATTTGATTTATAAGAGTTATAATTTCAACTATGATATCATTTAAATCATTTATGGAAATGTTGAAGAGGGAAGAATTGAGAACAGAAACCTCAACACAGCAATAGTGTAATGTCTCAAGATTGACATTTGTACATACCATTAAGATTTTGTCTCTAATTTCCAAATCTAGTCCCGCTCTTATATTTAGTGTGTGTGTGTATGTGTGTGTCTGCACACCTGTGTGTACCTGTGTGCAGCTGGGGCTGGGCCTTGGAAAATTACCTTTCTCCTTTGCCAGATGGTGTCCTGTAAAATTTTGCCAATGAAAAGAATTAGAGAAATTGGAACTCAGGAGGAGATGAGAAATAATTTACTTGTTTTTGTTTGCTTGACTTCTTGGGTCATCCTAAAAATGGATTTTCACATCATCAGCAGCAATTGGGGTCGGTTGGATCCAGAAGCTCCTTTCAAAACTCTTAGAACTGGCCTGCTTAAGTCCTCTCAGATATGGCAGCATCAGCCATTGTCACTTCCTCTTATGAGGTGTGGTTCTGCTTCTACAAGTTTTTATTTTTTCCTTCTTTCTGAGATATCAACACCTGTTCGTCCGCAAAACTTTCTCAAAGTTCTGGTGTCAAACTCTACATGCCCTTCCTCTGGGTCCTGGTTTATAATATGTCCAAAATGTTCACCTTATTCTTCATTCTGTGGGAAGTTAGCTACCTATTGATTACATCCCTGGTAATGTAATGCCTCAGTGCTCCCTTTTGGCATCTTAATTTCTCTAATGCTCATTCAATGAATTTCTTATTAAATTATTTCTACTAAAATAATTCCTGAGTCCCCACATTTCCCAGGGAACAAATTATTTAGTTCCCATTCACTGCCCCCATCTCTTTTCTGGATCCTCCTTATCCCATTTTTACTTAACCATCTTGGTGCCTATTTCTGGGTCCCAGCTCCACAAGTTCTCCCTCAGCCCTGTAATTCCCTTCCATGGACTACATCATGTGTTAATGTCTATCCTCTTACTGTTCTTCATCATGAAAATCTTTCCAACATGCCAACACTCATGTGTACACCTGTTTCTCCAGCTGCATGTATCTCTCAGCTTACAGGGCCCTTTTCTTCACTTTGCATCCTCAACCCTATCCCTAAATATTCATTGAGCTATGTTCTAAAGCCATGAAGAATCTAGAATAAGACCTATGCATTGGGTTGATAAGGAGTCAAATAGATTTTAAAATGTACCATGCTTAAGGATAGAAGCAAAATGGGTTCATCTCAGAATCCTGCCTTTGCACTTCTTCCTTGAATATCTTTATTCATAGTTTTGCAATTGTCACACCCAAATATTAATTTACAAACCAGGAAAAATAACTTGAATTTTAGAAGGTTTCTTATAGAAAGCAATGGTTCTCATGCTGCTTTCTTAAGTATGCGTTTGCCCCATAATCCTTGCATCCCAATATCTGAAGATTCCTTCCCTATTCCTTTCTATTCTTGTTCCATATTTTCTGTCTTGGGCTGTCCTCTCATCTTTTCCGCATGGCTACCAGATATCTCAGTACTGGGTGCCCCTTACCTTCTCCCTTTATCTACCTGGTGACTCTTGCTCTTGGTTCCTTGGGCTGATATCATAGTCGGATTCATTTCTATAATTGTCTCTGGCATTTTAAAATTCTACCCTCTAAATATAATTGCAGTGCTTTCTTTTTGAATTCATGGCTTTTCTACCCTTCGACCTCCATCTTTTCCAGTCCTTCTTACCAATATGTACCTTTTAAAAATACTTTCATATAAGTAAAAGCAAAAATGAGTTCATTTAAGGAGAATTATAATAAAGTAAGAGCACATGTCATAAGCAAATATAGCAAAAATGATGAGAAGATCATGCTCTAATGTTTTCTAAAACCTTAAATCTACTCATTCTTGGTGAGTTTTTGATGGCTCTCAGGGATCACTGTTTTATAATTCACCTAAATCATCATATTAATAGTTTATATATTTATTCTCCTTGGGAAAGATACATATTTTATCAACTCACAATTTTAAAAAAGGTTCAGATGTATAGCCCTATGTTGAAAAAAAAAAAAAACCAGAAAAAAAAATTGATTAATTGCTAGTCTTCCAGAATAAGGTACATTATGTTCCACTTTGAAAGCTTACTGAAAGTCCCTTAGTGTGTTCATGTACCCTGAGTTCCCCGGAAGGGAAATCCTAGATATCAAGAGATTTAAATTGATTTTAAGCAACTGGGGGTTTCCTATAATCTAACTAAACATGGATTTTAATTTCCTATTAATGGTATTTGTTCTGCTCTTGCCTGTTTAAAGATCTCCTCTTGACAGAGAAGAAAGGAACAAAATGGAATTGGGTAGCTGTATTTATAAAGAATGTCTGGCTTTACCAGACTAATTTGTTTATTTTTTTTTAGTATCTGTAATTACAACATGCAATTATACTTAAAATAATTTAGGAATGTTATATCTATGCCGTTACCTTAATGACCACAGTAAGCTAATGTATTTGTCTGCAATAGCCACTATTTAATCGACAAACACTATCACACTTTTAATTATATATTTGAAGAGTTGGTATCTGAGTATAATTCAAAGTTAGGTTTCCTATGAGATTTAATTGCCATTCTCAGTGTGTTTGTAATGTTTAACAGTAATATTTATTGTCTATTTAAACTATTGTTTGCATTTGGGCTAAAATCCAAATGGAGAGCTCTTTTATAGTGTTCCATCCATCGTTGGAAAATTCTGCTTACTTCAGGAAGATCTTATCACGTCAAGCAAAGCATAAATATGAATAATGTCAATATATTGAATTTTTCTTGTCACCATTAATGTGCCACTTAAACAAAACCTGGAAAATATTTTAATTCATTAGAGAATAGGGTTAATGCAATAGTGGGGTACAGTCTGCCCTCCACATGTGCTGGTTCTGCATCTGTGGATTAATCCAGCCATGGATAGAAAATACTCAAAAGAATACAACATAACAATACAACAATAAAATAATATAATTTTAAAAAATACAATATAACAACTATTTACATAGCATTCACATTGTAGTAGGTATTATAAGCAATCGGGCAATCTAAAGCTAATTGAAGGTATATGGGAGGATGTGTTTAAGTTACATTCAAATACTACTTCATTTGCTATGTGAGTCTTGAGCATCTGTAGGTTTTGGTATTCACAGAGGGTCCACAGACTAATCCTGCATGAATACCGAAGGACAACTATATTTAATTCAGGCAACATATAGATGGTAATAAGCTGTAGTCCACGGAGGTGGAGAACATAACTTTTGGATTTAGACAGCTTGGGTTAAAACGCTGTATTTAGCACTATATGTGTTACCTTGGGTAAATTATCTAGTCTGTCAGTGAGGACAGTAAAATTACACATGATAGTTTTCTGGTGAGCCTAAATAGTAAGATGCTCGTAAATCACATAGAAAACTGGCTAGACATAGACGGTTAAACTAGGTAGACAAAAACCAATAAAGTGTTACTTTATTAATGCTATTTTTAAATGTCTATATTATGCCAGTCATTTTAATTTCAAAAAACAGATAGCTTTTAGAGAATTAAAAAAAATAAAATGAATAGCAACAATACATATTGTGATTCAGAGTTCAATGAAACTAGGACAAAAAGGAACTGTGATTCTCAACTACAAGTGCATTTGTTGATGCCTCATAAACTTCACAAGTAATAAAAATTGCTAATATGTACTAAGCACTTATTCTAGACCAGGAAGGTGTGATAACAACATAGCATGCCTCTTTTGCAGAAATTATTAACTCCATATACATCAGGAGCAAGAGATGGGGAAATTATATACCTTGCCTAATGTGACTGACACCACAACAAAAGTGTTAATGGTGTTTAAATTCTGAGCTTTCTAAGACCAATGCTCATGCTTATAATCATTATATATCAATGCCAGTATTTGCAATGGATTCATTTCTTGAAATGCAGGGTTAAAGAGATCATGAAGTCCATAGTCAGGCAGGGATAAACAATGAATTCACAAAAAGACCATCTCCACCAACTGAAATTTTTAAAATCCCGGAGAAGACTTGGAGCAACCTAGCTTAGAATTTATAACTTTCCTGGAGAAACATACGTGCCTAAGAGAATGAAAGGAAATACCATGCTAAGATTATTTGCGGGGGTTGGGGGTCGTAAGCCCCATTCTGTATTCAGAGGGTATGGGCTAGAGATTGGCAGCCTTTACTAAAACTCTTTAAATTGAAGAAACATTTCTCCCAACATGATATTCTCACTGTTAAGGACAGAATAAGTAACTTGCATTTACATAGTGTGTCTTTGGATCCTTCCCTCTGAGAAGGACACTGTGTTAGGTGCTAGGATTTGGGAAATCAGGCAAAGGATAGATTTTATGCTGTCATATTCCTTCTCAGTTAATTGCTTTCTGCGGTAGCATGTCTACTACCAACATTAAGAAACAATAAAAGAGATGCTAGAGGTAATGTGAGAAATTCGGTATAGAATTAAAGACACAGACTTAATTTTTCGTATCCATATATGACTTTGGCATAGTACTCCTCAGAAGACTTCTAGCTCCTGCTTTTTCTGCATGGGAAATACTAACTCACAGATGCTACAGTCTATCCTTTTGAGTAGTCTCTCAAACTGTCGTAGAGTATTTCAGACATGAAAGCAACATTGTATCAGTGCATTATCCCCAGGGGGCATGGCGGGAGTACCTGGGTTAAACAGGATGTTTAACAGCTATTTCTCAGCCACAGTCATGTATTAGGGCAATTAAATCTATCTTACTATATAGCTTGCTCACGCTTTTTAATCAATTCCTGTCACTGCACAAGATTACTGAGAAGCATAAACACATGTCTGGGATCATTAGTCATGGCCCTGCAAGCCCGCCACCTATTATCACAGGCAGACAAATGCTTTGGGATGCCGTAGACACCCTGCTCAAGTCCGTAAGGAAGTGTAAATATTTGGGTTTAATAATATTTGCTAGCTAACTCTCTGACAACCAAAATGTTTGACCAATGCCAATATTTATTTCTGCAGATTGGACAACATAGTCTTAACTCTTTGTGATGATCATGATTTATATATTCAATATAGACAGTCTAGTATAGACAGGTTTGGAACTTTTTCTTAAAATACAAGGGAAGATTTAAAAAATGTCCTGGGGCATAACTACATATGGAATGCCTAGGAGTAGTCCTCTTGGTCTGGTAATAAGAGGTGGCGGTGATGGGAAGGAAAGTATGCAAAATAACAGGCATGAGAAATATTTGGATGAACCTAAGTTCTGCTTAGAAGTTAGATAAACAGATGAGGTCTTGATGAGCCACTCATTTTGACAGAAAACTTTCCTGTTGAAATTTTCTCTGTCATTTTTAACACTTGGGAAAATTAATTCAAATAACCAACTTCTGCAAATCACCCACTATTATTTGAGATCTCTGGCAGCATCACCCAAATATTATAAGTACAACCATGTCATTCTAATTATTGTCCTTCTCCTGTGAATGTGAAGGAGTTGCTTTATAATCATACATCAATCACATGTTCTCTTGGTCTCTATGGAATGATTCTGTAGTCAGCAGGAATTGCCCTCATTCTGAGATTTTATACTATAACTATAGGCGATCACATCTTAAGAATAAGCAGAGTTATTGTCAAGTTCATTATCTCAGCAGGGAATGTTTGTGATGATGAAACTGCCAAGCTTCATCAGGTTGTTCATGCTTTTTCAATTTTATTAACGTGACCCAATTCAGCCTCTGTCTCATAATAACTTGTTTTGATTTTAACTCACTTTAAAAATGAGTCAATTTCATTTGTAAAGCCTTGTTGATTTAAACTCATTTTAACATTTCCTGATACAATATCTTGTTTTTTAGAAGAAAGAATAATTACAATCCTCTCAACTCACCTATCTTAAGAGGAAAATGTGAGGAAATAGAAAATTGACAAATATAAAACTAGCACTAGTTCATTTTTTCTTTTCTCCCCCAGTTATTAACCACCTTCTGCAATGTGCCACAATTCTTAAAAATCACAATCCTAACCTTGTCTGAACTGCTTTTAATCCATCCACTTGACTATGCCTTGACAGCATACTATCATATTTGGTTCAAGTAAACAAGCAGGGTGTGGTAAAGTAAGAGCCAGACAATTCCTGTAAAACTGCCAACTTTCATGAAACATGACTTACACCATTCTGTTTTCATGTCATTGCTTTCTGCTAACATGTCCTGCTGCTAGTTTGTCCTATTCCCATTTTTGGTTTTTCTAAGATTTATTCCAATAACCTATGACACAGGCAGAATGCTAGTGGCAATATCTTAGCAACAATTTTAAGTCTAATCATGAAATTTGTAATACTGCTTGTAGCTTCTAGAGAAACCACACAAAAAAGCAGTTCCTCCTGTTTTAAATTGCTCACTTGAATTTCTGAGTAACTTTTATTGTATAAAACTTACAATTATTGGTAGTTAAGTTCCCAGGCTAGCCCCAACTATACCTCAAATACCATGTATTCATACTAAGAAACAACATTAATTAGTAGTTTTGAAATATTAATCAAAAGATTGAAAATAAAAATTATTGCTACTTTTTCTATATATTTTTAAGGTACCTGGAAGGAAATTTAGTTTAACTATAGATAGGTGATGTGGGGTGTGTGTGTGTGTGTGTGTGTGTGTGTGTGTGTATCTTTGAATTTCTGAGAGAGGACTCTAGACCTTTATAATTGCAGAGATACAGCATATTAGAGTTGGAGACAAACCTTAAATCTTCTGCATTCCTTGCCTTTTTAATGTATTTTTTTTTTTTTTACCACATCTGGTTTCTCAAATATGGACATTAAGTTTCTATCAGTACTCTTAACGCAATTAAGCTCTTGCAAAATTTAGGTATTCCTCTAGCTTTAGCTCCCCCACTTCAAATCAACAGGATTTTGAATAAAGTACTATGGATTAAATAAAGCTCATGGAGGACCAGCCATGATATTATAACTTGACATCGCTCCAGAAAACTCCCAATTGGCTAATAATTCCAAGGGCCTATGGCCTTTGGGTGATCCCAGTAATCATGTTGCACTTTACTCATCTCATCCCCTTGCCATCCATTGTTGTTGTCTTAATCTATGCTACAAAACCCTGCCCACGACCCTGACAAGCTTTCCATCCTGCACCAAAGGATCCCCTGATGCCAATCCCTCAGAGTCGTGAGGACTGCTCATGGCTTCTCCCATGTTTTGTTGTTTTGTTCCACCTAATATTACAACTATTACATTTCCCAGCTATGTAAATTTGAACATTTATTTATTTATTTATTATTTCCCTAATTATAAGAATTTACTAATACAAGAGCTTATTAGCACTCCAAATTGAACCTCCTTCTGACATTATATCCAGTTTATTATTTTTTCTACTGCCTGTCCTGCCCAACATATTGATTATGGAGTAAGTTCTGCCTGTTTACCATAATTTTATACCTATTAAATAAAACTAAACCTATCATGCAAAGCTGATTCAGTCACTACGACTAAAAAATATTCAATATGCAGCTTAATTACTCTAATCTTTGAAACTATGCTATCGAAACAGTAACTGTTTTTAAGACTGTTTCAGAGTGTTTTCTGTCTTCACTCCTCCTGACAGTATCCCCATTCTTAAGGTAGCCTATCTTTGTACAATCATTTCATGCATTGGTGTTTATTTCGGTAAAGAATCCTCCTAGTTAGAAGGAGTTATCTGTGATATTACATACAGTTAAGTCATAATTTTGCAACTTTATGATCATATGAATTTTGTTAAATGATTTAATCTTCATGACTACCAATTAGATTGGCATTTATATTTCTTTTAAAAGATAAGAGAAATAAAACTTGTGATTCTTTCTAAAATTATTAATGTGAACATCCTTAACAGTCTTTAACATGAAGAAAATGTAAAAAGATATGCACTCAAAGTAATGATTAACCTATTTGCTCAACTGACAAAGGTATTTGTCTGAGTGCTTGTATGTTACTGTATGCCTGTTGTGGTTTACATTTTGGACCACAGATCTCCTTAAAATTCTCTTTTTGAGAAAAATGCATGTATTCAAACACATTTAGTGGCATGACATTAAATGAACATAAACTCAAAATTTCTAGAAATTTGAGCATAGAAGATATTTTAGTACTAGGAAAGCCAAATTTTGAAAACTTATAACACAGACATAAGCCAGAATTATTAGCTATAATGATTAACTTTAAGGCAGTGTTAGCTTATTTGAATTTGTTTACTTTTGTTTTCTTTTTAGTTGTGACTTGACCATGGATATAAAAAGCAAGATGCCCTCAAATCATTTGTCTGCTAATTCATTGGGCATATAACTGTATGCCCCAAATTTCTAAACATCATGATTGCTTCTGGCATTTTAATATGGTTTGCACTGAATCTGTAGATCACTTTGGGTAGTATGGATATTTTAACAGAGTTGATTCTATCAACCCATGAATATGGTACGGTTTTCCACCTATTTAAGTCCTCTGCTACTTCCTTCCTCAGTATTTCATAGTTCTTCCTGTAGAGGTCTTTCACCTCCTTAGTTAAATATATTCCCAGATATTGTATTTTCTTTGTTGCTGTTGTGAAGGGTATTGAGCATTTGATTTGGTTCTCAGTTTGATGTTGTTGGCATATAGGAATGTTACTGATTTCTGTACATGGATTTTGTAACCAGAGACTTTGCTGAATTTGTTTATCATTTCCAGTAGTCTCATGGCAGAATCTTTGGGGTTTTCTAGATGTAAGATCATATGATCAGCAAAGAGTGATAATTGACCTCTTCTGTTCCCATTTGGATGCCCTTGGTTTGTTTCTCTTGTCTGATTGTTCTGACTAGGACTTTTACAACTAAGTTGAATAGAAGCAGTAATAAAGGGAAAACTTGTCTGGTTCCAGTTCTAAGTGGGAATGCTGTCATTTTTTTTCCCCCTTCAGTATGATGCTGGCTATGGGTTTGTCATATACGGTTTTTATCATTTTTACGTTAGTCCCATCTATGCCTATATTGTTAAGCGTTGTACTTTTTTACGTCTATTGAAAGGATCATGTGGTCTTTGTTTTTGCTTCTATTTATGTGGTGAATTACATTTATAGATTTGCATATGTTAAACCATCCCTGTATTTCTGGGATGAAGCCTACCTGGTCATGATGAATTATTTTTTTTTGATAAGCATCTGAATTTGGTTTGCTAAGATTTTGTTGAGAATTTTTGTGTGTATATTCATAAGGGATATTGGTCTGTAGTTTTCTTTTTTCCTTGTGTCCTTTCTGGTTATGGTGTCAGGGTAATGTTGGCTTCATAAAACATGTTGGTGAGGATTCCTTGCTTCTTAATGTTGTGAAATAATTTCTGCAGGATAGGCACCAGTCCTTCTTTGTAGGTCTGGTAAAATGTGGGAGTGAAACCATCTGGTGTAGGACTGTTTTTTTAGGAAGGATTTTTATTGCTGCTTTAATACCGTTACTTGATATTGATCTGTTCAGGAATTCCGTTTCTTCCTGATTGAGCCTAGGGAGACTGTGGGTTTCTAAGAATTTGTGCATTTCCTCCATGTTTTCAAGTTTATGTGCATAGAGGTTTGTATAGTATTAATAGATGATATTTTGTATTTCTGTGGTATCAGTTGTAATTTCTGCTTTTTCATTACTGATTGAGCTTATTATGATGAGCTCCTTTCTTTTCTGCTTCTCATTAATCTAGCAAGATGCATGTCAATTTTGTTTATTTTTTGAAAGAACCAACTTTTTATATTATCAATCTTCCACATAGTTTTTTTTCTTATCAATTTCATTTAGTTACACTCTGATCTTTGCTATTTCTTGTTTTCTGCTGAGTTTGGGGTTGGTTTGCCCATCCTTTTCCAGTTCTTTGAGATTTCATTAGACTGCTGATTTGTGATCTTTCTGTCTTTTGGATGTAGAAATTTATGGATATAAATTTTCCTCTCAGGACTGCTTTAGCTGTGTCCCACAGATTTTGAGGACTTGTGTCTCCTTTACCATTTTGTTCAAAGAATCTTTTGATTTTCAACAAAATATTTGACTTCCATCTCAATTTCCTCCTTAACTCAATAATCACAGAGCAGAATGTTATTTAGATTCCATGACTTTGTGTAGAGATGAGAGCTTCTGTTGGAGTTGATTTCTAATTTTATTCCACTCTGGTCTGAGAAGATGCATGGTATAATTTCTCTTTTTTAAAAATTGGTTTAAACATACTTTGTGGCCTAGGATATGTTTAATCTTACAGAATGTCTCATAAGCTGATGAGAAAAATGTACATTCAGTGGTTTTTGGGTAGAATGATCTGTAAATGTCAGTCAGGCCCATTTTTTCTAAAATTCTGTTCATGTCCATTGTTTCTTTGTTTATATTCTGTTTGGAGGATCTGTCATGCTCTGTCAGAGGGGTGTTGAAGTCCCCAGCTATTATGGTGCTGCTGTTTATAATTTTGTTTAGATCAAGTGGGATTTGCTTTATGAATATAGGTTCACATGAGTTAGGTGCATAAATATTTAGCATTGTTGTGTCTTCTTATTGAATTGTACCTTTCACCATTATATAATGACCATCTTTGTCTTTCATTACTTTTGTTGATTGTACTCTTTGTATGGAACCAAAGAAGAGCCCATATAGCAAAACTAATTTTAAGCAAAAAGAATAAATTTGGAGGCATCAAATTGCCAAACTTCAAGATATACTACAAGGCTATAGTAACCAAAATTACATGGCACTGGCACAAGAACAGAGACATAGACCAATAGAACAGAACTGAGAACCCAGATATAAAATCATCCTCATATAGCCATCTAATCTTTGAAATAGCAGACAGAAACATACACTAAGGAAAAGAATCCCTATTCAATAAATGGTGCTGGGAAATTGGATAGCCACATGTAGAAGGCTTAAACAGGATCCACACCCTTCACCTCTCACAAAAATCAACCCACAGAGATAACAGACTTGAACCTAAGGGATGAAACTATAAGTATTCTAGAAGAAAATTTTGGAAAAGCTTTTATAGACATTGGCCTAGGCAAAGAATTTATGAAGAAGACCCCAAAAGCAATCACAGCAACAACAAAAATAAATGGGACCTGATCAAATTAAAAAGCTTCTGCACAAACAAGGAAACTATCATGAGAGCTAACAGGTATCCTACGAATGGGAGAAAATGTCCACATGCTACACATCCAATAAAGGACTGATAACTAGGCTATATATAGAACTCAAGAAAATCAGCAAGAAAAAATCAAACAACCCTATCGAAAAGTGGGTAAAGTTCATAAACAGAACTTTTCAAAAGAAGATAGACTAATGGCCAAGAAACATATGAAAAATGTTCAACATCTCTAATTATCAGGGAAATGGAAATGAAAAGCACAATGAGATATCACTTAACTCCAATGAGAATGGCTTATATCAAAAAGTCCCCAAAAATAAATGTTGGCATGGATTAGGAAAGATAGGAACACACATACACTGCTGGTGGGACTGCAAACTAGTACAACCTCTGTGGAAAGTAATATGAGGATACCTCACAGATTTGCAAGTAGAACTACTATTTTATCCAGTGATCCCATTACTGGGCATCTACCCTAAGGGAAAAAAAAAAGACATTCTATAAAAAAGACGTTTTTTATTCTATAAAAAAGAATGTTTATAGCAGCACAATTCACAATTGCAAAGATGTGGAAACAACCCAAGTGCCCATCAATACATGAGTGGACTAATGAAATGTGGTATATGTATACCATGGAGTTCTACTCAGCCAGAAAATAACAATGGTGATCTAGCTCCTCTTGTATTAAGCTAAATAGAGCTGGGGCCCATTCTACTAAGTGAAGTATCACCAGAATGGAAAAACAATCACCACATGTACTCACTATCACATTGGTATTAACTGATGAACACTTCTGTGCACATGTAGTAGTGACATTCATCAGGTGTCGGGCAGGTGGGAGTGGGGACGAGGTGATGGATATATTCATACCTAATGGTTCCTGTGCACATAGTCTGGAGGATGGGCATGCTTGAAGCTGTGACTCAGGTGGGGCAAGGGCAATATATGTAATCTAAACATTTGTATCCCTGTAATATGCTGAAAAAAAATAAGATTGCTTCTGAGAAATGCAAAACTGGAAACTGGAAGCATGTTTTTTCACAAGGATTTTCTTCTTTTTAGGGTATTTATACTTCTCATTTGCACAAAATAAAACAACTTTCAAACAAGCCGACTCATCATTCTTGGTCTGTTCTCAAACCTGTACCACTTATAGGTCTGCTCTACCTGATATGTGCATGAAATTGTGTGACTCCTGATGATTCAGAAAGCTTCATAAACCTCAGACTGAAAACATAAGATAATGTGTCAGAATAGAAATTCATTCTCTAATAGGTTTTCAGGAAAGCTTCAGGTGAGCATATTCTGTAGTAGAGAGCTGATACTTTTAAAGGATTTACACTTATATTTTAATTTTATTATAATATTTTTTCTTAAGTAGAAGGAAGTTTTGCTCAATTCTTACTCTTCTTCTGCAAAGAAGCAAAGAATAAATTTATTTTCTCTTCCAATTTGTAATATTGTATACTTGAACTCACCTCTCATTTATATTCTGAGCGAAGGAGCCCAATTTTTTCCATTATTGTTATAGCATTGCTTATCAATTTCTGGTTGTTTTTGTCATCTTCAGCTAGAAACTGTATCTTATGAATTTGTATCAATGTGAGTTGAACATATTGTTCTATATATTATATGAATATAGTAGCTTCTAAACAATGGATTCTATTTTTGTTGCTTTTTATTTTGTCTTCACAAAAGTTGAGAGAAATTGTTGACTTTCTTCAATAATTGTCACTCACCATGGCAATTAAATGAATATCAACTAGAAAAACATGAATTTTAAGATGGTATATTATAATTTCCTAGGGAAGAGTAGTGCTTCTGACACAGACCCCACTATGTACTGTAAATTCCAGTGGAAAATTGCTGCCCTAGAAATTGAACTTTTACTAATGCTGTTTCAGTTTCCCATATGTTTTAATATACACCCTTGTTTAATTTTTTTATGTTTAATTATTATTAATACATATAATACATAATAGTTGTATACCTTTATAGGGTACATGTGATGTTTTGATACAGGCATCCAATATGAATTAATCAAATCAGGGTAATTGGGATGTCCATCACCTCAGGTATTTAACATTTCTTTGTATTAGAACATTCCAATTCTGTCCTTTTAGTTATTTTAAAGTATACCCTAACTTATTGTTGATTATAGTCACTTTGCTGTGCTATCAAATTTGACCGTAATAAGTTAAAATAATTTTCACATGAAAACCTAGGTTGTTACACTTTTAGTTTAGTAATGTTACCTCCTTAAAATAAATATGTAGCTTTATATTTATTCCCACTACATTTCACAGTTACAAATTATATCAAGTTTCTGCATGACAGAGAATTTTATATTTCCCTAATTTATATATTTTCTAAATTTATGCTATTTTCCTACCTGATTAACATGTTATTATTATATTTGTAGCATTTATATAAATTTTATGATGACATGGAATAAAATATAAGTGAGTTGACTTTAATAATTCCAATGTTAATTACTTATAAACAATGTCAACTGCACATATTAAAATATGAAACCAATGGTACTGTTAATGATCAAAATGTAGGATGAACATATATACCATTTTGGCTCTATTATTGATGTAGGGGATGTGAAAACAACAAAAGGTATTTTGACATAACGGAGAGTGTGCAAGCATGTAAGTGAGGCATAACCAGGTTAGGATCATGTCTCTGAAACTTTCTTGGGTATACAGTATTAGGAGAACTGTTAAATTACCTTAATTTTGTTCACAAAAATACTTTTTCATATTTTTCTGCATAACATGTTAGCAGCACAATAAAACAATTTCAAACATTTAATAGAGATATAATTCACTCACAATCCTTTCCTTTCAAGAATCAACTGCTATCATTTTCTACTCTATTTCTTGTCAAAATGCCCATATATTTATCTAATAAAAATCATACCACATAAAATTTTGCAGTTTTTCACTCAACATTATAAAAATGGCATTTTTTAGGTTTCTATATTATTTCCATAATTAATGATTAATTGATTGCATAACATAAAGAAGTTTATATTTGTTTCAGTACTTAATCCTTTTATCTTTTGAACATATTAAATATTTCCAATCAAGACACATTTTTTATACATTTTAATGTAGTGTTCATAGATGTTGGGTCAGAGAATCAAAGTTTATATCATTTTAGATAATGTTTTCTTAATATTTCCCTTTCTATTCTAGTAATAAAATAAGGTAGACTGTTTTTATCCACATACAGTTGTGTGTAATCTAAGAAATAATGTGCTTAAGAATGACATTATTGGAAATTAGAGGAGAGGATGGCTTGGAAAAATACCCACAAAGGATCTTAAATATTTATCCTCTATGTGGATTTTACCCTAGTTTTCTGACATACACATTTATTGACAGATTTAAACAGAAATTTGACTATATCTACTAATATCTCTCTAAAGGACTGTACAGTCTGTAAGTTTATATGGAGTGGGCATGCATTTGGTATCTTTCAATAAATAGAGGAATGGGAGAATTATGTTGCCTAAAAATACCTATATTTTTTCCCAGTACTGTGCATGCCTCTTTTTTACCACTCTATAACCCTCATCAAGGTATGTAGAGGTTGGAAATGACAGTTAAGTTGGCAGTAGCTATAATAAGAAGGTGCTAGAAGATTGGTAAAGGCACCCAAAAAACACGAAAGCAGTACTACTCCCCGAAGTCGAAGACCAAACCCATACCTAAGTCTTGTTCATATCAATTGAAATCACGGAGAGTGAGAGTTGAAAGGTACCATACAGAGCATCAGATTCTATCTTTTATTTGGTTAATGTGCAAGTTAAATCCGAGATATGTAAAATAATATGTTTGCTATCACATGGAAAAGTTTCATTTTAATGTGTAATGACAACATTATCTCTTGATTCATAGTTTTTTTGCTTGTTTTATTCTGATATCATAAAATTTAAGTTATGTCAGATCAGTAGTTTCTAGAGATCTGTTGTACAACACTGTGCTTATGGATAACAATACCATATTGCACACTTAAAATTTTATTAAGAGGGTAGATCTCGTGTTAAGAGTTCTTAATGTGAATTTTTAAAGAAGAGCTTATGATTTTCTGGAGGGGCAAACATAAGAGACTCCAGAGTACAAATACAGTGACCAGGGATACTCTGATAGGAACTTCAGTGAGAACACTTTGTTTTCAAATATTTAAATAGATTTGGCATTTTTTGTAAGATATTCTACAGGTAGCTATATGAATTTATTATTTAAATTTACTTTTTTTTGGAAGAAAATCTTTTTTTTATTATTTTAGCATATTACGGGGGTACAAATGTTTAGGTTACATATATTGCCTTTGCCCCACCCAAGTCATAACTTCAAGCCTGTCCATCCCCCAGATGGTATGCACGGCACCCATTAGCTGTGAATATATCCATCCCCTCCTCCCCCCTCCCCCCGCCACCTGCCTGACACCTCTCGATTACAGAGGTAACTTCCCTATACCCAGAGGAAAGGAGTTTTCAGACACGCAAAGAAGCCAAGAAGAATCTGAACAAACAGGCTCTGCTAAGTTCTCCTCTCCACTTTATTATCATTAGATCATATTCCCTTTTGCCCAATCATATCTCTGCACAATTGTCTATTCTTCTTTAAACCAAAGCATAAAAATGCACTATTTTCCATGTTTCTTTAGGTTTTTATTTCTGAAGTCTCCTGGGTCACAATAAACTTATAATTAAATAAATGTGTGTGCTTTTCTCTTGTTAATCCGTCATTTGGTATAGGGGACTCAGCCAGCGAACATTGCAATGGGTGAGAAAATTTTTCTTCCCTACAATATGATTAATCCTACATTTATAATGTATTTACTTATTCAGATCTTCTATCTAAAAGTAACCTTTTTCCTGAGAGTATTTACATGAGCCATTGATACCCTTATTATGTCATCCTCCATTTTCCCATAAACTTACATAATAGTGAAAATTTTATCTGTTTATTTAAAAATGAAGCAATAAATCTTACCCTGAAGGGCTGGTATAGGGAGTTGAGTCTCTTTATGCTTCCATGAACCTACCTAGTTTCCAAAATTATTTTGGCTTTCAGGTGTTGAACTTATTATTATATAAACTTTATTGGTGTCGAGCTAATTCTGGAACTCTCGTAAATAATTAAAAATTATCTCTTGGTGAAAAGGGCCGCCCCCCCAAAGAAAGGCAAATTCTATTACTTGCTATGTAATAGAGAAAAATAGATGAAGACTATTGTACAATCCTAGGTTTGAGATGACACCCAGAATCGGGGTGTGACCAAGGGAGATGGAAGGGAAGGGGCAGATTTGAAAAATGCTGAGAAACAGAATCCATGGCAATGAATAACTTAACATTATTCATAAGGATATGTTAGGTAGTTAGCAAGCGATTCCTGGCCTCTCAGGGACAAAAGTGGGCCCTTTGCCTTGGTGCAATTGCCCCACCTGGGAAGAAGGACAAGGGTGGGCCCCAGGCCCCCATCTTTGTTCTGCCCAACCCAAATCCTCTCCCTAGCGACTGCCATACCTGGGGTATGAGAGAACACCCTACAAATCTGCCAATCAGAACTTAGTGCACCAACTGCAAAAGAATGCAGAGGACTTTCTATCCCACAGGCCAAGCAGCATTAGGTATGATAGAGTCTGGAAAGTGACCTAGAATCCACATGTGTAGTAAGACTTAAGTCATGCAATTCCCAACTGTCCAATCAAAGTGGTTGCATGGTGACATCTGAGCCACAGAGAGGTCCCAATTCAGGCATTGTAAAACAAGACTAAGACCATAACCAAGCCCTTTTTTTGCACTCTGCCTTTTGCTCTCCTTTGCTGTGACCATGGGTGTGGTTGTCTTCAATGGCGTATGTATGATGCTCTGTAAACCTGTATCCTGCTCTTGCGCCATAATTCTTTCTCTCATTAACCTCATTTTTGTGCTTGACTTACTTTGGTACTTCTGGTCATTTGACTAAATTTACTTTTAACAGGAAGTAAGTCTTATGGTCACTATTATCCTCATGGTGACATCTTACATTATATTACAAATGCAATATATAGTAACTAAATTAGCAAGGAGAAACATGGATAATACATAATTAAATAAAATATCCAGATCAGTTTACGTAGTCTTATAATAAATTATGGATCTGAAAAAAAATTCCAAATAGTGGAAGATGGCCAGAGATATTTACATTTTTACAAATTCTACAAGGTTATTTGTTTAGTATTTATTCCCTTAAGTGATATGATTTCAAATATACACTCTGATAAATAGAAAAAATCATAGGGGCTATTTTTTATTTATATTTTGAATGTTCTTTTTATGGGCATATATTTCCCCTACATGTAATTTTACAAATATTAATAAAGGTTATACATATATTCAATAAGAGAGTAAAATGCCTTTCAATATGTAATAAAGAATGGATTACTACTCATTAAGTTGACGGATTGCCCAATGAGCTCCAATGCTTATTGAGTGTGTTAGCTGATGTCATCAGCACAAATACAATAAATTATTTAGCATCGTTTCTTGGCAAATTAGAAAACATATAATATTCTTTAAGAACTAAACAAGTAAGTTGAGGAAAAATTGTATTTTACCTAACAGCATAAATAGTATTCTATTAAAAAAATCCAAATTAATTTTGAGGGATGCATGTTATGTATTAAATATAAAGTATGCTATGATCAAAGTGAATTTTAAAAAACTAAATTTTACCTTAAATGATAATGTCCTAAATGTTTTCATACAGAAATATTGATAAGTTTAGTAAGATATTAAATTTTAACCTTTAATGATAACCAAAATGTAAATTAAAAGATGATACGATACAATTATGTCTGCCTCTAGCAAATTAAGATAGATTGGACATTATATAGCTCAGGGTCTTGGCTCAACATGACAGGTTAACTCCCCAGTTTGGTTGGCTTCTTCTTTTCATATAAACTTATTTACAATAATAATAAAAGAATAATAATAAAATGTCACAACTTAGTGAACTAGAAGGGGCCATTAGAATATGAGACCTGTCTATACTTTTTGACAGCAGGCGTATGGATGGGTAGTAAATGACAAAGCAGGGCCAAGGAAATTGCTTCCTGGAACTATGTCCTCAAACTGAGGTGAGCATACCACAGGAAGGTTTTATACGTTTTAGGAAGAAAGTGTTAGAATGCTTACTTGTATTTATATTTAAATAAAAATTAGAAAAAAATACAAGCTTTGCCTTGTATTAAGGATGCAGATTATTACAGGGCTCCTCTTGGGGTCCATACATTACATGTACCATCCACATCATCCAAGGCGATGGAAAAGAAAGAGAGAGGGGATTCCACAGCACAGTGTATCCCCAGCAGCAGTGAACACATGCCGTGGGAGGCTTTGCAGCTTAGACTTTGGCCAGCTAGACTTATGTATTCCTTAAGTAGTTTTTACTATAATTACCATCCAAAAATAAACCTTTGTCTTTAAATGTCCAGACATTATGGAATATTAATAATGCAAATAAATTAAATAAGGTAGAACTGATTTCTCTCCTACATTTATGTTGAGAACTGAGCAATATCATAAGGTTTTTTAAAATGATGATTTGAGCAGGTTATAAAGAGTTGGATCACCATAATTGGAAAGCGACATCTTTATAAACTTCTATTTTGTGCAGGATATATAAATGATACATATATAAATTATGCAAATATCCTAATGCCATCTATTTATATAAAAATAATTTATATATAGTAACATATCATGAATAAAAAAGTATTAACTGTTATAAAAGTAAATATATTACATAAACATGAATATATATAATATATATAGTGTGTGCGTGTGTGTGTATGTACAACTGAAATATATTACAGTGTAAATGCTTGTCCATTTTTGAGTTTGAGACCAATGTGGGTTTGAGAGCAATAGTCTAGAAAATGATTAAAATAACTGTTTTGAAGGGAGCCAACTGCTTCTTCAAGACCCAAAATATTTTGAAAACTCAGAAATGCTGAGTATTCTGGAACATACAATTGGCATTTGGTACCGAAAATGAAGAATATATTCATAATAATCAATTCCACTTACATTCATAAAATGCCTGGAATCCTATTTTTTTCCCTCTAGGCAAAGACTCAGTAAGTTTGTTTTTACTTCAGGAAATTGAAACATCCTTAAGGGAAAGATCTGTTAAATTTGTTTCATTTGATGATTTTTCTTCTAGGCAGTTGATGTCCTACCGGACCACCCTGAGTTAAAAGTGACATACTATGAGTTATAATAAGATATAAAACAAATATATTTATATATATATTTGTTATATGTATGTTTTTACTGATTTTACTGGGTTTGTTTTGTTTGTTTTTTATTGTCTCACATTTAGATATGAACAGACAACCACAGACAAAAGATTTCTAGACATTTGCTTAACAGAGAGGAAAAGAAAATGAAATAGAATATTCCTGTAGGAAGCTGATAAAAAAATTAAACAAAAAGTTCCTCACATTGACAGAAACTTAGATTTTTACAAAAGAAGAGCACGATAAATGAAAAATAAGTAAGTAAATATATAAAGACTTTTATCTCATTTTAAAGTTTTTTTAAAATGTGATTATTTAAAGCCAAAATGTATGATGATAATAGCCCAAAGACAAACCAAGTATATTGTATGATTCTCACATTCTATGTAAAGGGATAAACATGATTTTAAAGAGATTGTGACAAATATGCATACTGTAAATGCTATAGCAATCAATTAAAAAAGAAGCATGTTTAATAACCTAAAGTACAGATAAAATGAAATACTGAAAAATACACAATTAATCCAAAAGAACATTGAAAATATAAAATGAGAAAAAAGTAGATAAAAAGAACAGAGAGAAATCAAATTAGAAAAAAGTAGATTTAAACCCAATTGATACATTCAATATATAAATTAAATGTAAATATTTCAAAACTACAATTCAAAGGCATAATTTTTGAGTTCTTAGAAAATGGGAGTATCATAGGAGCAGAATAGGCAGTGCAGAAACCAAACAATACACTGGGGCCACCTGATTGACCTAAAAGGGGCCACTCTGAAATAAATGTTTTGTAAAATAAATGATGGCATAGAGAGTACATACCTATACAGAAAAATAAATGCGTCTTCTTTCCTTACAAAATACAAATAATTTATTTGAGATTGATCATAGAACTAATACAAAATATACAACAATGTCAACAAAACTCCAGCAAAATAATAGTAAAATGCATTTATGATATTATAATAGTCAAAGACTTTCTTTTTTTTATTTTCAAATTTCAGAATATTGTGAGGGTATAAACATTTTGGTTACATATATTGCCTTTACACTGCCCAAGCCAGAGCTACAAGCATGCCCATCCCCCAGACCGACTTCCTAAAGGACATAAAAATCACTACTCAGTCAAGTAAATATTAATAATTTGGTCCTAATTATAATTTAAAAATTCTATTTATGGAAGTCAGAATATTCCTGTAGGAAGCTGATAACAAAATTAAACAAAAAGTTCCTCACATTTACAGAAACTTAAATTTTTACAAAAGAAGAGCACCATAAATGAAAAATAAGTAAGTAAATATGTAAAGACTTTTATCTCATTTTAAAGTTTTCTTAAGATACGAGTATTTAAAGCTGAAATATATGACTATAATAGCACAAAGATTAGGAAAGGATATTTGTAAAGCATATAGACTACACATAACTTCCACACATAATATAGAGAGTACAAGTGATTTTAAAAAATGAGCAAAATAGTTGAAGGAATATTTCACAAAACAGATATTTGAATATCCAATAATCATACAAAATGGAACAGAAGAGGATTAGTCACCACAGAAATGCAAGTTAAAATGACTGCAAGAAACCATGACATACAGATATCAGGATGGCTAAAATTTAAAAGTTAGATGATGTCAAGAGTTGCCAAGGATGTGGAACAATTAGATTGTTGGTGGAAATACAAATTAATCAAATCTCTTTGGAAAATAATTTGCCAGTGCCTACTAAAACAATCATATTTACCAAGGAATTCTACTCCTAGGCATTATATTCAAGAAAAGTGAGTTGATTTGTCTAATAAATGATACGTACAAAAATGTTCATACAGCTATATTCAACAATAGAACAGGTAAGTAGATGGTACTGTACTCATACAGGGTAATAATATGTCCACAATAAAAGAAGAACTGCTACACTTAACAATATGGGTCAGTCTCACTGAAACTATTTTGAGCAAAAGAAGTTTTATAAAAGAGAGCATGAGTTGTTGAGTTCCAATTCTGTGAAATCTAATCAAGGTAAAACTTGTTTATAATTTTAGAGTAAAAGTTACATTTGGGGAGATGTACTAAAGAGTACTCAAATGGGACATTCTTAGAAATATTCCACATCTTGATCTGGGCATTGGTTATATGTGTGCACACATACGTAAGATTTATTGAGGTTTAAAACTATACGTTTAGAAAGAAAATTTTTTCCTTTAGCACAAATACAAATATTTTGGTAGCGAAAATGCCTGTATAATTTAAAGGAAAAAAAACCTGCGGTTGAAATTACCAAATTTGAATTTATTCTTGTGGATATAGATTTTGCTTCCATTTAAAAAAATTTTGAGAATCACCTTGAAAGTCAATTTCCCCCTTAAAGAATTAACATTTAAAAGGTTACTATAAAGAAGTAAAATATTTAAATCATTTTCCTATTTCTAGTCTTTTTATTGGGACAAAATTAAATTTTATCAAATAGCACAAATTAATAAGAGAATACTATAAAAAAAGGTATACCTATTCTATTTAGTCAAATTGCTTAAAATTTATTGTCATTACTCTAACTCCTTGTGTTTCCAGGGAAACCAGGAAAAAAGAGGGTTGTATGACCTTAGAAAAATTATAAACTGCATTATGATAATAGATAATCCTATAATTCAATATGTTCTCAAGAAATAAAATCTCACAAAGTAATTTAAGATCAGTAGTTCTCAAACGTTTTTGTTTCAGCACCTAATTATCTCCTAAAAATTTCCTAAGAACCCCACTGGAATTTAGTTTAAGTGAGTTATATATTTATTATTTACTCTATGAAATTAAAAAGGAGAATATTAAATATACCTATTAATCCATTTAACATGAGCACACAAAAACACTTCTACTTAACATGCTGATCCTACTTTTATGGGAATAAGTATATTTCCAAAATAAATAAAAAGTATAATAAAAAGAGAGGGATCGTTTTTTCTTTTTGTGAATCTGTCTAATGTCTGACTGAAAAGAAAGCCGGAGTCTCACAATCTGCTTCTGCATTCAATGTGTTGCAATATTGCATGTTACTCTATTTAGCCTCGAAAAATTCTACTTTACACTTGTGAAAGACATGGAATATAATTGCAAATAATGTTGTGATTTGATTAACCCCCTTCCATCTATATAATGACCACATTCCAGAACAACCTTCGGGATTGTAAGAGTGAAGAGGTGCGCATTTGTTTCTGCTTCTCCTTGATTCCAGTTAATGTTTTTCTTCAGGTGACAATTTGTTCTCAAGAACTGTCTTTAAGAATCTTATGGGTCCTTTATAGGTAGTAACAAAATAACTCTTCAAAATATCCATCTACAAGTGTCCGAATATGCTGGCTTTAGTAATTCTATTCAGAACTTTTGAGTTATCAATAAAATTAGCATTAATAAGGAAAAAAAGCTTATTTAGCAAAAGAACTCCTGCTCTGGTTATCTAACAACAGACCAGTAATATAAGGAAATTAACAAGACAGAAAAGGTATAAAATCATGCCCTAAGCACTCTTCAGAGGGCAAAGAAAATGGTCAGGAAGATAAAAGCAGACAGATGTAGCCTCTGACCATAAACTTGGAAACCAGTTGAGGGTCACCAAGGCGAACCTCAGTGCAATTAAATATTCTCTTTTTGAATGAAGATGGTTAAAAAGTTAAAGTAAAATAAAAAAGTAAAAGTTAAAGTAAAAAACATCCATTTTTCAGAACCAAAAGTATTTTGTGAGACAAACTTGGCATAATTCAATGTGAAAATATAAATCCTAATTTATTACGTTACAACAACCACATGCTCAATATTGCACACATAATCAAAAGAAGGCAAGTTGAGTGATTTTTTTTTTTGAAGGATTTGATGTAGAAGTTTGGTTGCCAAAAATAACTTTGTTCCAGATGAAATGAGAAAAACATGATGTGATTATTCACAAAGGGAAGGACAAGCATAATCTTTCTAAAGGCCATTCAATAACGATTAAAAAAATGTAGTGGAAAATTGCTTTGGAAAGCTTAAAAGTATATTAAAGAAATAGAAGAGAATGTTATGGCAGAGTGGGGGAAAGAAAAACGGGTGATGAGTGTACTCTAAAGAGTGTTTTCATGGAAAATGGGCTGTAAAGAACAAGAAAAGAAAACTGCAATGACTAAACAACGGTTCTACTTTCAGTTTTCTAGCCTTACAAAATATAAAATAACTAAATTCTATTAATGTAGATATGCTACTGATAAATTAATTTTATTAGCTTTAAAAATAACTATAACATTCACACTAAATCTAATACCATTTTCTCACCAGATTTTTTTTCAGCATATTATGGAGGTACAAATGTTTAGGTTACATATATTGCTTTTACCCGACTCAAGTCAGTGCTTCGAGCATGTCCATCCCCCAGATGGTGCACACCGCACCTGTTAGATGTGAATATACTCATCCCCTCCTCCCTCTCCCACCTGCCCGACACCTGATGAATGTTACTGCTATATGTGCACATAAGTGTTGATCAGTTAATACCAATTTGATAGTGAGTACATGTGGTGCTTGTTTTTCCATTCTGCTGATACTTCACTTAGTAGAATGGGCTCCAGCTCTATCCAGGATAATACAAGAGATGCCAGGTCTCCACTGTTTTTTGTGGCTGAGTAGAACTTCGTGGTGTACTAAGGCATGAAACTGTAAGAATTCTAGAAGAAAATATTGGAAAAACTCTTATAGACATTGGCCTAGGCAAAGAATTTATGAACAAGACTCAAAAGGCAATCACAACAAACATAAACAACAAAAATAAATAAATGGGACCTGATCAAATTAAAAAGCTTCTGCACAGCCAAGGAAACTGTCACAAGAACAAACAGACAACCTACAGAATGGGAGAAAATATTCACATGCTACACATCCGATAAAGGGCTGATAACTAGAATCTATATAGAACTCAGGAAAGTCAGGCAGAAAAAAATCAAACAACCTCATTAAAAAGTGGGCAAAGGACATGAACAGAAACTTTTCAAAAGAAGATCGATTAATGGCCAACAAACATGAAAAAGTGCTCAACATCTCTAATCATCAGGGAAATGCAAATCAAAAGCACAACGAGATATCACTTAACTCCAGTGAGAATGGCTTTTATCAAAAAGTCCCAAAACAATAAGTGTTGGTGTGGATGCAGAAAGATAGGAACACTCATACACTGTTGGTGGGACTGCAAACTAGTGCAACCTTTGTGGAAAGTAATACGGAGATACCTCAAAGAGCTAAAAGTAGAACTACCATTTGATCCAGCAATCCCATTACCAGGCATCTACCCAAAAGAACAAAAGACTTTCTATAAAAAACACATAGCATTTGAATGTTTATAGCAACACAATTCACAGTTGCAAAGATGTGGCAACAACCCAAGTACCCATCAATACATGAGTGGATTAATAAAATATGGTATACATATACCATGGAGTTAGAACTCAGTCACCAGAATTTTGAAATATACTTTTTTTACAACAGCTTTTGCACAGCCAAGGAAATAATCAGCAAAGCAAACAGACAACCAACAGAATGGGGGAAAATATTCACATGCTATACATCTGATACAGGGATAATAACCAGAATCTACAAAGAACTAAAACCAATCAGCAAGAAAAAAATAAAACAACCCCATTAAAAAGTGGGCAAAAGACATGAACAGAAGATTTTCAAAAGGAGATAGAATAATGGCCAATAAACATATGGAGAAATGGTCAAAGTGACTTATCATCAGGGAAATGAAATTAAAACCACAATGAGATATCACCCTGTTAGAATGGCTTTGATTAAAAAGTCCAAAAATAATAGATGCTGGCACGGATGCAGAGAGAAAGGAATACTTCTAAACTGCTGGTGGGACTGCAAGTTAGTACAACTTCTATGAAAAACTATATGGAGATACCTCAAGAAATTAAAAGTAGACTTACCATTTGATCCAGCAATCAGACTACTGGGTATTTACCCAAAGGAAGAGAAGTCATTTTATCAAATAGACACCTGCACTTGAATGTTTATTACAGCACAGTTCACAATTGCAAAGGTGTGGAATCAACCCAAATGCCCATCAATTCATGAGTGGATTAACAAAATGCGATGTATGCATACCATGGAATACTACCTAGCCATGAAGAATGATGACTTAATGTCTTTTGCAACAATTTGTGTGGAACTGGAGACCATCATGCTAGGTGAAATATCTAAAGAATGGAAAAACAAACACCACATGAACTCACCATTAAATTGGAACTAACCAATGAGCACACATGTGCGTAGAGGGAAGTAAAACTCAATGGAAATCAAGCAGGGGAGAGGAGTGAAGAGCTGATGGGAGATAACCTACTTAACAGTACAATGAACCCTATCTGGGTGATGGGCACACTTATAACCATGATTCAGGCATTATAAAGTGATCCATGTCACCAAAAATATTTGTACTCCCATAATACTTTGAAATAAAAAGTTAGTTTTTTTTATTGCCATGCATTTATTTTTGCACAAAAATATATAAATATGTCACTGGCTTTTCTTAACTTAAAACTGTATAAAAAAAGTTTTGAAGTTTTCTATCATAAAATGAATATGTATTATATAACATATCAATAAGACTATAAAAAGAGAACAGAGTAAACCCCCAAATATCCACAAACTGCTTAAGAAAAAGAACATTACTTATCTTGAAACATCTTATATATATATCAGCAGTCTTGGACTCTTTTCTTGTACCAGTTAATGATCTTAAATTTAATATTTATAATTCACTTTACTTTCTTCATTTTACCAAAAATATGTATTCATAAACATAAAATCTTTAATAAGGTATGTTATATTTTCAAGCTGTATTTAACCGGACTCTAACTTTATGTATTCTTATACAATTATTGTTTTTCCAAAACTGTTTTAGAGATTTATGTCAATATGTATTGGATTTATTAATCATATCTTTCATTGGTTACATGGTCTGTGTTTTCAGAAAACTTTCCTTAGTTTGAGGTCACAAATATATTCTCAGATGCAATCTTCTAAAACTTTATTAAGTATTTAGACAACCTGAAATGAATTTGAGTAGCAGTCAAATTTCTTTGTTTTCCCTTCTAGATGCCTAATTATTACATCGACAATTATTGAAAAGATTCTGTATCCCCAATTGCTCTTTAGTTACTCTTGCTCTGTATCAAGGATCTGTGTGTGTGCAGTCTATTTTCAGGCCCTCAGTTGTCTATCCCTGTACCCATGCTGTTTTGTCAGAATTTATACAGCTTTAAAATAAATAATAATATTTCACTGGACAAGTCCTTTATCCATATTCCTTCCCTTCAAGAGTATCTTGGCAATAATTCACTCTTCTTGATAAATTTCATATATATTTTGGAATCAACATTCCCCTAAAATATGTGTGACAATTGGATTGAGATTTCATTAAAACTGTAAATCAATTTGAAACAGCTTGACATATTTATAATAGTGAGTCTTCCTATTCATAGGTGGTATATCAAAAGATTGTATCAATTCTCTAATGCATTTCCTATAAATTTAACAATTTTAACAATTTTTGCTCATCATATATTTACTCATGTTTTATTTTTTATGATATGTAAAATTTTTCTTTAAACATTTTTTTACTAAGTTTTTTGGTTGGTATGTAGAAATCCAACTGATTATTCCATGTTATTTGTATTCAGCAATCTTGCAAAACTCTTGTAAATTAGTAATATCTTTGGATTTTTAAAATTTCTATACATAATGATATCATGTAAAATCATAACAACACTTATTCCTTTTTATCAATCCTTACAAATTTATTTACTTCTGTTGCTTCAATGAAAACTTCAGGGTTTTCAGCTCAAAGAAAAACAGGAATGCAGATATTGAACAACTTTTTCTTATTGGTAAATTTAAAGAATTATCTTTCAATATTTCAAAATTAAGTGTGACGTTGGTTACAGTTTTTTAAAGATACATATGTCAGAATAACAATTTTTAATCTCAATTTACTGATAATTTTACCATAAATCAATATTGAAGTTTATCAAAAATCTATTGAAATAGTCACAATATTATTTCAAAAATTTAAACTGCTAAGTAGATGTACTGTTTGTTGGATAACAAATGCTTTGTCTCGAAAGTACTTACTGAAGAAGTCAGATACATTCAGTAAGCAGTGTGTGAGAGCAGATGTATATTGCAAGCCCTTGGAGGTATAGAACTGGAATTTTTATAATCCAAAAAAGGATTGTATCGGATTCAAAACCCCAAGTGATTGAGTCTCTGGGTCTCGACATTGCTTATTTTCAAGTGCTGTTATGAAATATTGTACCATAATTGGTTTCAGTATACTTATGCACTTTTATTTCAAATCGCCTACATGTTCAATTTTCTCAATAAACTGGAACATGCCTGAGTTCTTAGCAGATTGTGTCACAATAACAGCTGTTTTATAAAGTCTCAACTGGGATGATAGTTAAAAGTCCTTGAAAAATAAATGGCATACATTCAATTAAGCCAAAGAAATAGCTAAAACAAGTATTATTTAGTGGGTTTTTAATTAGATGACTTCTATTAAATTGAGGCTGTAAAAGGGATTTCACAAACTCCCAAGATTGTGCTAGTTACAAATGAAACCATAAACATTCCATGTAAGTCTATGAGAGCTCACTCATAGTTTGGGTATTTCTCTGTTAGCAGCATCCATATGCCTGGCATTGAACCATTAATTCCCCGAATAGTGCTGAAGAGGTAAAACAAGGTAGATTACCTTTTTGTCCTTTTGCGATAAATCAAAGAGACAGACTTTTCTGATTATAAGGCCTGATCTCTAACCTTATACTCCTGGAATTTACCAACATCAACAACCTAGTCACTTGAGACCATGATTAGGATTTCCTCCTTACTTGAAAATGTCTGAGGCAGACAGAAGAACGTTTGCTCCTCTCTCCATTGGGAATATCCAAAATCTCTCAGTGGACCTTACTTGTATGTCAGTGAAAAAACCTTTGTATATTTTGACCTCTGTCTTACTAGTCCGACTCCTTCTTACCAGTCTTGCAAATGTCTAAGTGTCACTGAGCTTCTTATTGTTTTCAGAAAAATGATGTTCCTTTTGCATCTATTTCTTTGCAGTTTCTCTCACCATCTGGGATGACCCCTCATATGAGAAACTCTGCCCATTGTATAACCGTTGCTTTAGCATTGTCTTCTTTTCTCCAGGACCATTTCCATGATATCATATGTATCCTCTTACCAATTACCCCACTCCAGACTGAGTCAACGTCTCCTTTCGTTTACTAATTTGGTGTATTCATATTGTGCTTATCAGTCTATGTTATAAATGACTGTTTCCCAAAATAGAATATGAATTTTTTTGGTCAAAGATTTTGTTAATCAGATATTTATTGCGTTACTTTTACTAGATACTTAATAAACATTGGTTGAACTTAGCAAAATTATTAACACATTCCCCTTCTTTATTCTTTACTAACAGACTTGACAATGACTAATTCAAAGTTTCAGGTACATAAAGAAAGTAAAACACACACACACACACGCACACACACACACACACACACACACACACAGAGTTGATATTAAAGTAGAAGAGGCATGGGATCTTGATTTTTTATACCTGAAGCAATTCTTGGTTCTGCCACATCCTATAAATAAGGGCAAGAGTAAACCTCAGTTTTCTTTTGTGTAAATAGTGATGAGTTATATTTACTTCAAAGTTTTATCTTAGCAATCAATTGAATGATAAATACAAAAGAATTTTGTAGCTTGTTATCTAGTGACAATCATACGACCAACAATTATTTATGTACTGGGTACCGGTCACTTTATGTACATTATCTGATTTGATCCTCACTACAAACCCATGCAGTAGTGCTTTTATCATTACCATTTTACTAATGAGTGAAATGGTGCTTAGGAAAAAATTTTGCTTAATGGCACAAAAGGCAACTGACTCCAGAAACCATGTATTTAAGTATTATAATACAAATTAAAAATGAATACTGACACTGGCAAAAAAATTGTGAGTCTGGAAAACTGGCAGACTTGTTTGACTGAACTGCTTTACCTATGATATAATTTAGTGCTGTTGGAACAAAATAGGTGGCTGTTCCTTTTTTGTGAATTTAACATAAGTAATAAGCAGATGTTTTTTCTTTGCACACATCCAGTAGAGGAAGAAAGTGGTGAAAATGATCTGAGAAATATCAAAATTTATGTATAAAGCTAATAAAAATGCAAACTAAAGATCATATTCAATATCACAATCCTTCCACCAATGTAACTTGGCATTAATAGCAGAGAAGAGACATTTCTGGCTTATTAAAGACAAAGCACATCTGTTCAGCCACTTATTTTTGGAGTCTACATTAGTAATTACAAAGTCTATTGCAAGCATTCTGTCCTTGCAGTCTCTGTGTTGGAACACTCCCTTCCCTTGCTTTTCCAGTATGTTCCCCTTACTCACTAACATTCCTCGTTCCTTTTTATCTTGGCCACATACCCTCTCTCTAATCTTTAAAATCATTCACACAGATCTCTCAATTACTCTAATATCTTAGAAGTAACAGTAGCAGAATGAATTCCAATATTGAGGGCTTTCATTTATTTTTACTTATCATATGCCCATAATACGATTAGGCATGTTTTGCAATCTGTTTTTCTATTTAATTCTCCTTCGATCCTGATAATTGGGGTCCATTATCAAACTTATAAATAAAGAAATCGAAACTTGATTTTCCATGGCCGAACAGCCAGACAGCACATAACTTGCTTTAGAACTCTGGACTGTTGCATTCCAAAGTGGGCCCTACGCTTTACTTCCTCCCTGAATGAGCCACACTTGTTTTATTCAGTAAACATTTATTAAGCATCTCTGTGATGCTAAGTATGGCATTTGGTGTTGGGGATTAAAAAAAAAAAAACAATTAAGACAGAATGATTTTCAAAAAAGAACGCTGGATGACCAAGTAATGGAGATGAAGGAAAAGCACTGAAGATAAATGTAAGGCCAGGAATACTAACCCAGGACCTTGCCCACAAGGCATGCTGAAATATTTTCCCAATGATGAGAGGTAAAACCACATGGAGCTGATGGCTAATTTTTTCCTCAAATTTGGCAGTTAATTCAAAGAAAGAAGAAATTTATACTGGGCTCTGAGGGCTCCCATTTCTACCTTCTTCACCCAGAATCTGCCATTGTTGCAAGGTTGTATAAATTATCCCTGACCTCCTATAAATATGTAGAGAGTTTTCTAAGTAAAACCCTCTCTCTTTAGTTTTCTAACTAAAACCCCTGGACCAATTCTGTCCAGTCCAGCCTGAGCACTCCTTTCTGGGACAAGAAAGGAGTGTTCACAATTTTTGTAAATTTTTGTAAATTTTCTCTGCAATAAAATATTCTTAATTTGTACCATGGGGGACTAGTCATGTCTATGTTTATGTTCCCTTTGTATAACCTCACCCATTTTGACAGAATGAAAATAACATACTGTTTTTAACTGTACTATATCTTATAAAAATGCTTCTTTTTTAAAACACCTGACTTTGTTTAAACAATTACTTCTTAATAATAGTTATGTTTTTCTGACAACTACTATAGGGAAGATGTTATAAACACATTACTTCCAATGTAAAAAAGTGTTGCAAGGTAAGTATTATTTGTATTCATCTTTTCCATATCAAGGACAATAAGGTTCAGGTGATAATGTAAATTCTATCAGTAGTATTTATTGAGAGAACCTGGGGATACAACTGTGATCTAAATGGACATCCTCTTCATCTTCATGGAGTGAACAGAAGAGACAGACAAGCCAATAGTTATTCAAACAATATATAATTATATATTGTTATATGTTATAAAGCAAAATAGATCGTACCACAAGAAGTCAAAACAGCAAACAAATTCAATTTAGAAGATTAAAGAAAGTGTAACTAAGACAGTAACAATTGAGGATAAATAAAAGCCAAAAATGTAAATGAAAACCACCTGAGATACCACTTATCTCCAGTGAAAATGGTGTTTATCAAAAAGTCTCAAAACAATAAATGTTGGCGTGGATGCAGAGAGATAGGAACACTCATACACTGCTGGTGGGACTGCAAAGTAGAACAACCTCTGTGGAAAGTAATATAGAGATACCTCAAAGAACCAAAAGCAGAATTACCATTTGATCCAGCAATCCCACTACTGGTTATCTACCCAAAGGAAAAAAAGACATTCTATAAAAAAGACACCTGCACTCGAATGTTTAAAGCAGCACAATTCACAATTGCAAAGGTGTGGAAACAACCCAAGTACCCAACAATACATGAGTGAATTAATGAAATATGGTATATGTATACCATGGAGTACTACTCAGCCACAAAAAACAATGGTGACCTAGCACCGCTGTATTATCCTGGATAGAGCTGGAGCCCATTCTACTAAGTGAAGTATCACGAGAATGGAAAAACAAGCAACATATGCATTCACCATCAAATTGGTATTAACTGATCAACACTTAAGTGCACATATAGTAGTAACATTCATTGGGTGTTAGGCAGATGGGGGAGGAGGGGATGGGTACATTCACATCTAATAGGTGCAGTGCTCACTGTCTGGGGGATGGACATGCTAGGACCTCTAACTCAGGTGGGGAAAAGGCAATATATGTAACCTAAATATTCGTACCTCCTTAATATGCTGAAATAAAAAAAAATTAAAAAGCGTGAACTCTACAGGAGGAAAAGTATAATCTGAATGGAGAAAGTAACTAATTTAAATGCCTCAACGTGGAGAAATTTCTGACACAAAGAAGAAAATCAAAGAAAGGCAGTGGGGCCGGAGTCTAGTGAGTGACGCAAAATGGAAGGAGATTGAATTAAGTGTAGGAAACGTGCACTTCATACAGGGCTTTACCTATCAATTTGAGGACTATTGATTGTGTTCTAAAGATAATAAGAATAGAATTAAAAGATTTATCAGACAATAGGATAAGATCAGATTTGCATTTTAACAATCTCATGCAAGTTGTTCCGGGGGAAATAACCCAGTAACAAGGGCTTGAGACCAGGTCTGCCTTATTCTAAAGCTGAGCTCTTTTTCCTTTCTTTTTTTTTTTTTATTATTATACTTGAAATCTCCATTATTGTATTTGCTTTTCAAAGCAATTCTGTGGGGTGGAAAATGCAGGAACTGTTATTCACATTTCATACATATTGAAACTGGGATCAAAAAGGAAGTGCAAAGGCCAAGGTCTTCTTTCCTCCAGTGTCGAAATGATATGACTAATAAGACAATGAGTGATGACTAAGAGCTGCTCTGGGCTCGCCCAGTGCCAGCTTCTGTTCTAAATATCTCCTGTTCATTAGCTCCTGGAATAATTGTTAATATAAAAATAATATGTTCCTGAAGAGGAAGCTGCGGCGCAGAAAAATTAAGTAAATCCCCCAAATTCACTTAGCTAGATACAGTTCAAAGATATTTGAGCTGGTGCTGAAATTAATTAATCACTGTTCTCTTCTGGATTAGATATAGTATATTAGATCATTCCTCAGCAATACAAAAATTATACTGTCTCCTCTTGTCTACATAAAAAGTGGCTGGCCAGCTTTATTATTCCTTGTATGACAATATGATATGAGATTCACGATTAATGTTTACAGCAATCAACATTAGATGAACTTGCTAAAATTTAGTAGTAATTAGATGTTTACAAATATGAATAGAATTTTTTATTCAGATTTTAGTGATTTTTATCACACACGATAAATGAATATTCGTAGTGATGGTAAAGTAGCATAATATTATGGCTGAACATAATGCAAAATATCCATAAGGATCAATGAACACAAATGGTAGATTAAGTTTAAATATTCCCACTACGCCACTTAGAAGTAAAAGCAAAGCAATCTTTCTTAAGTACATATTACATTATTTTCAGAATAAGTCTGTACTATGCAGTTTTGTGTCCCATGTTTTTTAGCTTGAATTAGCATATACTGTTTGGTTTCTTGCTTATTTATGTAAATATTCTGTTTCTGCCCAATAAGTGCTCTCCAATTAAAAATAATGATGCATACCTATAAATTATTGCTTCGGTGCATACTGTATTACATAATTGGATGTTCAAATTGGATTAAACTTTTTCACAGCAAATAAATGTTATGAAAAATTTTAAGTATGTACATTAAATTTGAGTTTAATTAAAATTAGTTTAAAAATGTTATATTTTTATGTAATGGATATTTAGATATTGAGACAGGTGCTTGTATCTCATAATTTTGAAAGTTGTCATCACTCCTAGATCTGGTGTGACCATCCTTTGATCAGGGGACAAGAATTCTAAGGAAGGGAAGTCAACATAATGAATATAGTGAAGCAATAACATGAGAATATCTTAGCTTGATGATGTCTTTGAGATCTTGAACTATCTCTGAAACCACCTTTCTCGGGACTTTTACTATGTAAATTTATTTATTTATTTATTTTTTACTGTTAATCGGGTTTTCTCTTGCTGAATTTTACATTTTCATTTGCAGAGATTTTTTACAAAAATGAAAAAAATATATAATGAAATCCTAGCGTCTTCAAAACAAAGTAAAGCAATACTGTAGCTATGGAAAAAGACAACCCTCAGTTTTAAATGAACCAAATAGTAGGAAGAACGTCATCTAAAGGTTGCTACTCCCAGATTCCTATCTTTTTCCTCACCTAGTGTTGTGTTTGACATATGGTATTTCAGAAATGTTATTTTAATTAAGATAATTACAATTCAATGGAGTGGAGGGAGGGGTCTGAGGAGACACAAACTAGTAGACATTCATCTTGGACCAGTTCTATTCCAGGGCTTAGGATTCCCCAGTATCATGAAGTCTCCAGCGTGTGTCTTCTCTTTACTGACTAAATTATAGATCCTGGCATCAGCTATAAAACTGGCATCATTCCTGGCTTCACAGATAATGTACCAACTGGAGCATGATGTATACCTTCATTAGCAAAATTGGGGCATTGTACTGAATAAGTGCGCCTAACCACTGGTTCACTGTCAATTTCAATTTAGTCAGAGCTATTTTTAGCTAGGGAGCAAATTGTTTTATGTTGGCAGGGAGCTCGGTGGGGTGGCCATGCCAAAAGTCTTAATTAAGCATCAAACAGCAAGATTATTTATATAAGATTTAAAAAATAATGTAGCTTAGGCTTTGGGCAAGTACCACTATGAATTTTCTTGAAGATCTTATAATTTGTGACAAAAAAAAAAAAAAACAATCCCCTGTCTTAGAAAATAATTTGTCACTGTTTTCTCTTTAAAGTTATATTTTAATACATTGAGAGATCATGATATATGGACTAATGCACTAATCCACAGAGTCAATGGTTGATTTATTCTTTAAGAGAAATATCCAACAGAGATGAACTCATCACAAAAAACATTTTCAGCCAATGCTGAAATCAGTGTTTTCAATGGTTTGCTGAGTAGTTTCCCTAAAGGTTTTGTTAATATTTCTCCTCTTCCTTCATGTAACTTAAGAGATTCTTAACCTAGGGCCAAAGGATACTCTTAGAAATACATGAGTCCCCTGATATTGAATGAAAAATTTTGGATGTAGCAGTCATAGATTTATTTGATTCTCAAAGCTGTGATCTGCAACAATAAAAAAATAATAAACTGTGTTCTAAGCCCTCTTGTGGAGCATTTTAAGTACTTCTGTGGTGTTCATGATCACACCGTTACTTTCTAAATACGTACCAAATGACAGCACTCTAACTTAAGTAACAGTTCTATAAAACTTCTAATGATACTGAGAGCATTTATAATTCTCTTAAACTCACTGCCTCTACTGTGTTTGCTGCCCCATCTTCTACCCAGTTGGTAAAGTCACAAACCAAACAAAGCAGATTAAACTACGTCCTGTTCACTCACTCCATGTACACACGTATCGAGTTCTGTGTACAGTAATTTATACAAAAATGACAAATTGACCCCTTTTTCTTCATTGTCACTCTCTCTTCTTTAGCCCAAATCCTCATAATCTCCTGTTAGGTCCTGTGCAACAGCTTGCAAATTAGTTTCCCTGACACCGGTATTCTGTATTAAGTCCAATGACAACATGGTTATCTGACGATGTTACCAAATACAAACCTGACCATACCATTCCCTGGCTAATTATGCATCCACGGTTGTCTTCACTTACAGGGTAATCTGAGGTAACTAATCATACCATCCATAGTATTTCATAACCAAACCCTGGACCAGACTGCTTCATCTACCATTCTCCACAGTGGCTCCCACACTGTCTATGTAAAGAGCAATCTTTAGCTAATCGGCTTCCATTCTAGCTCTCTCTTCTACTATAAACCTAAAGATGGCAAATCCTCTGTCACTTGAAACAACAGAGTATTTTTCTAAATACATCCATCTTTCTCTGCTCCATATCTTTGTGTATGGCATTGATTCTTTCTACAATGGCCTTCCCTTGCTTCAGTAGCCTGGATCAAGCATCAAATATTGCTTTTCTGATCCTGTTCCCTTGATAGTAGCATCTGAGAGCATCATTAGGAACCTTTCCCCTATGTTCCATATGAAAATGTTCAAACCTTCACTTTAACACTTCAGGTGTATAGAATACCTGTTATCTGCACCAATAAACTGAGAAGTTCTTGTGGATGGGGCTGATTTTTATTCATATTTGTCTCAATAATGTCTTGTCCATAGAAATGACTCAGTAAATGTATTTTGAAATGATGAATAAACATACAAAAGTGTGGAGTATATATGCATAATGTAATCCTTTGCTTGAGCATATGGAACTTCAATTTTACCTTTTGGAAAAGATAACTCAAGCCATCATTTCTCAGGCAGGTGTCTTGGATTTCTTCCCAGATAAGTCACTTAAAATAGAAAGAGACATGAAGTAAAAAACCCAAAATTCATATCTTTTGTGCAAGTGTGTAAACATATCCATGTGTTTTCCCTCATCTTTTACCAAAACAAAGCAAAGACAAAACTAAATGAATCTATATTTTGCAACCTACCTTCTATCCCAGCATGTTTATAAAAGATATTGCTATCACAGATACTCATGGACATACACACATACATACTCACACCCACCCATATATATGGAAAGAGAGACAGAGAGACGGGGGAAGAGAGAGGGATCATTAATTTATTTTGACCATTTTTGTTATTTTAGGGACTTTGCTAATTTTGTTAAGTGATAGGGAAGTCTATCAGTCACATTACATTTTGAAAAGTCATCAATTATGGGAAACTAATTTTGAGTAATGCATTTTGGTTATTTATAAAAATGTTCAGGCAATTTATTTTCCTGTGAAATATATTTAAAATGTAAGCTTATCAAGAGAAACTATTTTCTGACCTATTTATTTCTTATCAGACATTTCCTGAACTTTTAAGTCACATTTTCGTTTTTCCATATACTCAGCAGTAATTCTAAGAGTAAAGCACTCTACATTTACAGCTTGCTTTTCATATCTGTCCTCATCTTTGGGAGGAGCATGTGATTTTAAATTAGAATGTATGACAGTAGTTAGAAAACCTATTGATACTGACAAAAGTTGTAATATGAGAAAGTTTCTTTTTCCACCTATCATGTCGGAATACAATCTAGTCCCAAAGATTTTATTTTTTTACAGGCAACTAACCAGCAGGTTTTACACTGATACATTCTGGAGACATAAATTGATGTTAGGTGTTTATAGTACAACGTGCAAAATTTCTAATTCCATTAGGACCCAGGGCAAACCCTCATTTGAGATTTGCATAATCCATCACTGGGAAGAGATCACTCAGAAGTAGAAGCAGTAAGAACCCACTATGAAGGCATTTCCCATTTTCAGTGAATTGTAAACTTTGCATTTGTTTAGATTTAATAACAAAATGGCATTAAACCCTTATCACTATGTCTAGAAATGTCCTGAAGTTACCACGTCCATGAAATTCCTATCATAAATATTAATTTTACTTGTCCATTATTTATTAATATGGTTTATTTAGTAACTATTTCTTGGGGACCTATTAGTTGCCAAGCACTAAGCTATGTCCTAGAATTTCAGAAGTAAATATGAGACAAATTTGGTCCAGAATCTCATATGCTAATAAGAAGAATGTTATATATGCAAATAACTTAGCAAAGTATGCTACCATAGCACTTAAAGTACATAATAAACCTTTTCAAATTCTTATTAAATAAACAGAACACAATTTTAAACTGCATATATCATGAAAGTACCGATGCCTCAGAAGTAGATAAAGGCTTCATTGAGTCACAGTGCTTGAGGGAGAAATGTATAATAATTCATCCACCGGACATTATTGGAAAGATCATCCCAGGCAAAGAGAAGATTCTGTGTATAGAATGGAGTAATACACAATGTGATTTTGCTTTTAGAGAATTGTAGAGGATGTTATTGCTGGAGAAAATATACAAAGTAGACTGGTGGAGGTGAGACTGAGTATGAATCAGAGGACTGATAAGAGTGTAATTTCACACCATGATAAAATATTTGGAATTAATTCTAACTGTATGTGGTGATAGGGAGTTATTTTATTCCATATGAATGTTAAAATTTAATTCTTTAACAACAGGAATGCTACTACTTATTGAAAAATTTAAGCATGAAAAAGACATATTTTTATATGTATTTGAGAGAAATTATTTAACCACAGTATGGAGAATTGTCTGAAGACAGGATGCAATATAAGCAGAAATAAAAACTAGAAGCCCATTCCAAAAGTTGAGCCTAGATATAATAGCTTAAATTAGTAGAATAGGAATGAAGGTACAGGTGAAATATATTAGACTTGTTAACTAATTGGATATAACACCAGAAATATTCTTGTTACCTAACTGGATTTAGAACTATCAATACATATGTTTATACTATTATTTTCTATAATGTTAAACTTACAAGTTTCAAAAATTTTGTAACGGACCCTCTCTCTTCCTTCAAGTAAAATAAAAATATTTTAAAAAAAGGAGAGAAGGACATTGTGAGAGTTTCTGTGAGAATGAAATGATGGACCATGGTTTCTAGGCAACTTAATGAAGAATAAGAAACTAAGAGAGGTCCAAAAGTTTGAGATAAAAAGTCAGGAAGCTACCAGAAGGCCCAGTGAAATAAAAGACTAATGGAATAAAAACATAAAGAAATAAGGATTTAGCAGGATGGAAAGTCACATTCATAAATTGAGATATTTTCATTTAACTTTTCAGCAACAGAAAAATTTCAGTGTGCTGGAGAAATACAGGGTAATATCTAAAAATAAAAATTTCAGAAATTAGAAAATCAATGAACTGGGAGACTAGATTCTTAGATGTATTATCCGAGTATGTTTTGAAGACCTTACAAATATGGCATGAGTTGTTGCATGGAGAACACATTGAGCCTGACGCTAAATACTCAATGAAAGTAGAATGTCATGGTCAAAGGGTACGAAACCTCAAAAAAGAGGTACGAAGTTTTTTTTCTTTCAGTTATATTTCACAGTGTGGTGTATATAATAAATAATAATGTGTTGCACATTTCAAAATAGCAAGAGAGTAAATTTCAAATGCTCTCAATATGAAAATGGCAAGTATTTGAGGTGATGGGCTTGTTAATTAGCTTGATTGAATGATTCCACACTGTATTCATAAATCATGGCATTTCTTTGTACACTATAAATACATGCAAGTATAATCTGCCAATTTACAATTAAAAACTTAAAAAGAAAAAGAGCAAAAAAGAGAGTGGAATAACAGTGCAACAGATGATGGCATCAGCAAAGAAGCTGAAAGCCTCTGATCCTCCAAAGAGGAAGGTTCTTGAGTCAGAGCGGAAGTGAAAGAATTTGAAAGAGGAAATAGGGATTTGGGGAAGTAATGGCACATAATGTTTATTAAGAGCATATTATGAGCAATATGATGTGATGAACTTTACATACTACAGCTTTGCCCCTCTGGGGCATCCAGAACTTTCAAGGAGAGCAGAGCCTTGTGTGAATAAGGTTCCTCCAGAGGAGAGCTGAATTAGTGGGACTGTGCTTTAGCTGGTACTTGAAGATAACAGGAACGAGAATCATCAATAGAATTAAGCAGCACTAGCATTCTGACTACAGTGTTCACATTCTACATGCTGGTAATACATCAGTGAATGCGGGCGTGCGGGCGAGGAGATAGAAACAAAAAAGCCTGCCCTCCTGAAGCTTACCTTCTAACGGTGACAGTTCATGTCACTGTTTCAGCATCAGGTCCCATGTGCCGTCAGGCATCTGGTGATATTTGTATCAATCACAAGAATATCAGTGAGTCAATCAGCAAAATAATCTTTACTATCAGTTTCAGTAACAATTTACAGAAAAAGTTGTTAGACTCTGAAGCATCTGTCCCTCAGGTGGTAAGGAATTGATTACAAGTCATATTCTTGGGCACAAAGAATGTACTCACTGTTGTATGCCTTTTATCTTTTTTGTTAATTTTTCGAAGATGCTATAGATGTATTTCATAATGTGCTTTCATCCGTAGGGTAAACGTTTTGATGAGGGTTGATGGGGAGTTGATATACTGTTTACCCTGCTAAAGTGTCCTAAGTATTCCCCCAGTTCCTAGTTCTGTAGAATGACCCTTGATTAGCTGAAATAATCTTAAGCAGTTAAGAGACATCACAATTCAACAAAACCCTTTAAATAACCTAAATGGTTCTGGATAACTGAAACGACAGCATGTAAGTGTCTCTTTGGGGATGTCAGAAGCAATCAAAGGTCTTAAGGTCTGTCTTAGTATCCACTGCCATAAGAACAATATGTCATTCATTCCTTCAAGATTTATGCTAAGTAATAAGAATGCAAAAGTGGGAAAAGAACACAACAGCACAATAATAGCAAAATCCACATAAAAGAGGTGGTCTGAAATATCCTCCCCTTGCCATATTGTTGCCAATGGCCTTTAAATATAATTCCTTCTCGTTTCTGAATTATTGTATAGTAATAAAATCATTCAAGTAAGAAAGTCTTTCTTCCAGTATCTCTTCCTTTATCCAATAATGTGACTGGGCATATCTTATATTTACTCTGGACTTTGCCTTTTTTTTAGTAACATTAGGAGTCAGTGCAATGATTTTTCCAGTTACTTTAAATCACTTTTCTGTGATTCTTAATTGAACAGAAGAGGAAAGGGCAGAACTAGATGGATTTCAGGGACAAATTGTGTCTCAACTGAAATAACAATAAATTTTCCAGACTTGTAATCAACAAAATTACATAAAATCACAGTTCATATTTTAAAAAAAGTCAGTAAGGTAAAAAAAAAACCCTGATTTTTAAAGGTTACAACTAAAGAAATAAGATAATTGAGAGGAAAGATAAATTTTAGGGACTCAGGAAAACTTGTATTTAAACTGACTGAGGTACCTTTGTCCGTCTTTCTACTCTTTCAAATCACTGTTTTGTTCTTCACTGATAAATGGTGATACCAATTCTTGCCATTTACTGTTCAGAAAAGTGGATAGGATCGATGTGATGATATTTATCAAGTGCTTTGAGTTCCTTGGATGGTAGAACTATATAAATATCATATACTGCATTCAAGTATATAGAAGAGAATTGCTTCAGTCTTCAAATTCTTCAGGGAGTTCCCCGTATAATGGAATCTGTCCCAGTGAAATTGAGATTAATGAAAAACAAGTGCTATAGGAAAGTCTGTAATGTATCCTGCCAAGGTTTTACCTGCACCAATAAAGCACAGCTTTCAAATCCACGCTCTTCTTACAAGTAGAAATAAATGGAGGTACCTATAGTAAGTTTTCTTTATGACAAACATGGCAGCAAATATACCTATTTTTAATAATATGAATAAAATTAAAATTTGGTACTTTATGTATAGTTTGGAGTAAAATATGTGTTTAGTAACCAATTCAAGTGAGTTTTGTTCTTTTAAACAAAAATTAATCATTTTTATCTATTGCAAAGTCTCACAAGTTGCTAAGTATTAAAGCCATCAATTAATTAATTAACCTAATATTAATTGAGCACAAGTACCTGCTCTTTACTAAGGATACACTGCTGAACAACAAATAGATGGCCTTTGCCTACATTGAATTCTTAAACTCCATGATACGTGTACTCGGATGGGAAAGAACAATAGTTTACTTTTCTTTCCTTATAGCCTGAGCACCTCGAAGGCTATGTGTGTGTAGGGCTGAGTCTGCCAGGATCTTGGAAGAAATAAATAAGTTCGACTAAACTTGAAAGCTCAAGCAACAGCAGAAATGAACAAAAAACATAAAAAGTTTTAAAATTTAATCAGAACAGATCCTGAAAGGGTTAGGTCAAGCTCACAAAGGTGCTCTATTAGAGCTAATGCAGTAAATTTTGTGTTAGATTTATCAGAGCAGCATTTGATTGACTACATTCCCAAATTCGTAGCTAACTAGTACAAATAAGAGTCTTCATGAAATGCAAGTAACAGGGGGAGAAGCACACTATGCAGTTTAAGAAGAGGTACAGAGTGACCTTCTAATTCCATTTCGATCACAGAGCCACATGGTAAATTCTCTTGTTTTCCGAATTAATGTAATTCTCTACTCCATCCTTCTGCAAGCAGCTACTTTTTTGTTTCCCAGAGCATCGGAAGAAAAAGGGATTAAGGAAGTGCAGAATAAAGACAACTTTGTTGTGAGCTAAAAATGCCCTCACGGGAATGATGCATGGTACCCCAGAGGGAGCAAAGAAGTGAAGGTTTCTTCCTTTTTAAATAATAGCTAGCTCTACGGAGAAGGAAAATAGTCTGGCAAATCCTTTCCCTTCTAGAAGAAAAGAAATGCAAGTGCATGATTAGTTTGGTGATTCATTTAAAATTTATTCATAAAATTATTCAATCACTTATTCATCAAATGTATGTTGAGAATTTACAAGTAAGAAACTGTTTCAAACTCTAGAGGTAAAAGATTTAAAATAGCAGAGTATTCATATTAACATATGCCTTTCTTTCTAGTGGGTCAGAATGTGAAAACAAATAAATAAATGAAATAAACAATTTTAGCTGGTGATAAATTCTATGAAGGGCATAAACCATAATAATTTAAAAGAGTATAATATTTGGAATGGCCAGAAAAGGCCATCTGAAGAAATGGACTAAACCACAAGAATGGGCCAGACACGCAAATATCTGGGGAAGAAGTTTCACATAAAGGAACAATAAGTGCCAAGGTACTCGGGCAGGTGATACTCGGTTGCATCAGAAGGTCACCAAAGGCGAGTGTGACAAGAGCCTAGTGAGCAAAGGAGAGGGTCATCTTAGATATAGATTAAGAGTTTTGCAGGAGCCAAGCAGTAGGGAGATTTAGAACTTGAAAAGTCTTTTGTATCTTTTTTTTTCATGTAAGCCCGTGGTAGGCGGAATAATAGTGCAAGGATGTTTAGGCCCAAATCCCCTGAACCCGTGAACTTGTTACTTTACATAATCAAGGGGAATTGTGGCTGCTAACCAGCTGACCTTCAAATAGGAGTGACCTCAGCTTAACCACAGGGACCCTCAAAAGTGGAATCATCAGAAGGCAGAAGAGCATCAGTGATGCATACTGAGAAAGACTTGCTCTTCCATCGCTGAAGACAGAAAAGGTCCAAGCAGCCACTAGAAGCTACGAAAGGCAAGAACACATTCTCCCTAGAGCCTCCAGACGGAACACAGCTCAGCTGACACCTAGGTTTTAGCCCAGTGAGACTCATTTTGGAATTCTGACCTTCAGAACTGTAAGATAATAAATTCGTGTCGTTTTAAGGCACAGATTTTGTAGTGTCTCATTACAGCAGTAATAGGAAGCTAATCCAAAGCCAGTGGAAAGTTTTAAGCCCAGGAGTAGCTTATTTTTATTTTAATGTTAACGTATTCCGGCTGGTCCTTGAAGAAGAAATTATAAGAATGCAAAAGTAGAAAGAACAGTTTGGAGGACGCTGTAGTAGACCAGATGTAAGATAATGAAGTGATAATGAGGCAGAGCCGCGGAGAAAGAGAGAAGTGAACAAAGTTCAGACAGATTTTTGAAATATGGCCCACAACTTTTTGAGCAATTGGAGTTTGGTGAGGAAAAATAGAGAAATCAACCCTAGACTTTTGAATGGAAAATGTAGGGGGATGGGAGTACTATTTGCTAAGTCTTAAACTACAGATGAGGAATTTGGGTGAAAAAAAAAAAAGCAGTACTCTTTTAGATGTGTATTTAGATAACATTGAGATGTGTATTGCAGATACATAAATTGGGAATTTAAGGAAGAAATTAGAGCAATAACTGTGTAAGTAATCTGCATAAAGATACTTTTGTGTCATTGTACTGAATTAAATGACTCATGGGAGGGACTATTGGGCCTCTGCTGGATTCCTGAGTATATCACATCTTTAGTTAGTGGAAGCACAAAATGGAATTGAGATATGTGTCTGAGTTTCCCAAGCTTGTGAATACTATGGCTTTTCCATAGTATATTTTGAGTTAACTATCGATTATCTCTGTCTCTTCTTCTATTGGACTATGTAAAGATAGAAACTGATAGGTCAAATATGGTATACATTTTAGCTTTTGTTTTTCTTTCTTGGTGGTAATTCCACAATGTTGAAGGTAAAATTATGATAAAAGTGTCAGAGAAGGCATGATCTCAGTCCTGGTTCTAGACTTGGTATTCTAATTGCATATCTGAGAGTTTAGCCTGACTGTGAGTATAGACAAACATGGAAAGGATGCATAAACCGGCGAACATACAACAGCAGATTGAGAATTTATACAATGCATTTTTTCAAAACAGTTCAGCAAGTTAAAACTTGAGAAATAAGCAATAAAATAGAAGATAGAGAATAAAAAGTCTGGATATAAATATAATTGCTAGGTTGTGGAGACTGTTCCCTCAAATTTTGGACTAGGATTTCCAAGCTTTTTGATATTATGGCCATCTTCTGCATCATAAAGAGTATCAAAGGGTAAAAAATAAAAAATGAACAATCTTAAAATTTTGCCGTGGATTAACCCTGCTTATGAGGTTTTGGTCTGTTATTATGGTCTTGAGTTCTATGACTGCCTTTGAGTTTCTAAACATACAATTTTGCCTTTTGGAACACGAATATAGTTTTACCCTCTCCCTATTTATTTCAAATCCATAAAGTGATTACACAATTCCTTTGAATTGAAGTACCAACATGATGACAGAGCAATGTGCCCAAATAGGGTACAAGTATTAGCAATCTTATCATGAATTAAGGTTCTGAGTTACATGGTGTATTAGCCAGAATTCTCCTGAGAAACAGAGCCAAGACAGAGAGAAAAAGAGAGAAAGATGTACAGAGATTTATTACAGTCAGATGTTATTTATTTGCGGGAATATATTCTGAGGAATGCGATGTTAGGTAGTTCTGTCATTAGGTGAACATCATAGAGTGTAATTACACAAAAGTAGATGGTGTAACCTATTGCACACTTAGGCTGTATGGTACAGCCTATTGCTCCTATATGCAAATGCTATACAAACCCGTATAGCATTTTACTGCACTAAATACTGTAGGCCACTGTAGCAGAATGGTAAGTTTTTATGTAACTAGACATATATAAACATAATAATAGCAAAGGTATGTAAAAATATAATCTTAAGGGACCACTGTTGTATAGTTGGTCTGTCGATGACTGAAACTTCTTCCATGGTCCACAATTGTATACAAAATTGGCTCATGTGATTATTGAAGCTGGCAAGTCCCCAAATCTGTAGGATGAGTGGGCAAGCTGGAGCCCCAGGAGAGCAGATGATTAAGTTCTATTATGATACAGGGCCTGAGAACAAGGACAGTCAATGCTGTAGTTCAAGTCTGAAGACCAGGAGGGCTCAAGACCAGGAAGAGCCCATGCTGCAGTTTGAATCTGGAGGCAAGAGAAAAACTTATGTCTTAATTCAAAGGCAGTCAGGCAGGAGATGTTCCCTCTAACTTTATTCTATTCAGGTCTTCTACTGATTGTATGAGGCCCACCCACATTAGCAAGGGAAATCTGCTTTACTCTGTCTACCAATTTAAACATTATTCTTATCCAAAAATATCCTCGTGGAAACATCCAAAGTAATGTGTGAGAAAATATCTGAGCATGCTGTGTCTAGTCAAGCTGATGCATAAAATTACCCTTCATACATGAGAATGTTGGAAAACCAGCTAAGACGATAGAAAACAGTAATGAAAAGGAAGTACCCTGGGAAGGGGTTAGTCCAGATAAATTCAGGGACTGCTAGAGCCAATGCTCAGAGTGCAGATTTTACCTGTTTGCAGTTTGGAGTACAGAGACAGTATTTAAATGTGTAGTCTCTAGGATCAGGCAGATATGATTTTAAATGCTGCCAGACCTAAAACAGCATTACGACAATGAGCATTGAGTAAACGACTCTGAACCATAATTTCCTTATGTGTAAAATGGGAGTTGTAATATCTGCCTCATTAGGTTGTTAAAATAAATACGATAATATATGTAAATGATTTAGCACACTGATACACAAATCCAAAAAAACGGATTTTAAGATGTTGTTAACATTTGCATCAATATCATTATTTGTATGAGCATGTTGGATCTCACAGAAAAGCTCAAAATGAAAGAGAAGTTCACTTTATCAAATGTTTTTTCAATATGGATTTATTTTCATTTTAAAAGATTTGCTCACGTATTTCTTCTCATTTTAGAAATTGTTCTTTTTTGTAGAAATCGATAGTATACAACAAACAGATATCACCCAAAGAGTACAGCTCACATATTCCTACAAATCTTCGCTGATCCTCCCAGCATTTATTATGTATCTGATTGTGTGGGGTAAGTAATCCCCCTATTACATTTAAAATTAAAGTAACCACTTTGGTCTGATAATGTCACAGAAGGTTTTATAGCACAAGAAGGGCATGAGCTGCTTTCGATAGAGACTGATACCACAGGGTGGGAGAGAATTAGAAGTGATATTTCCCATGTCTTCTCTCAGGGTCTACCTGAGTAGTGATTTTCTCACATCATAGAGCATCAATTTTTCTTTATCCTAAATGAAAAATTTAGTAGAAAAACAAAATACAGGGTTTTTAAAAATCAATTTTTCATGACTAATGTTATGTATTCCAATGATCTTATCATTTTCTTCAAAACACATCATTTGCTGCATTCTTACTGGGGTGAGGCAGAGAACTAGGTGTGTTGCAAGGCTTCCCACACCCCCAGAAAGTCAGTATGTGGATTTCACAGTCCAAAGATGTAGCAGAAATGGTTTGGAGATCATTATGATTCATTATTGAGTGACTTATGGAGAGTACTTGCCTCGGTGAACCAATAGCGAGTTTCCTAGTGTGAGTTAACAGAAATAAATACTCCTAGCAATACAGTAGAGTGAGGAGTTAGGTAGGAGCCAAGCTCTGGAGCCATACAGCTTAGGTTCTAATCCTGTATACAGTGTGAAACAGCTACATAGCAGTTGATCTGTTAGTTAACCCTATGGGCTGTAAATATCTTCAAATGGGTACTTCATATGTGTAATTTGAGATTGCTTGAGATAATAACATATGTAAAGTGTCTGACAATTATTGTTAATCATTTTTATTACTTATGACATCTTTATACAGATAGTCCCTGACTTTTGCTGGTTTGATTTACAATTTTTCAACTTTATGATGACGTGCGACCAATATGCAGTCAGTACAGTATTCAGTATATTACATGAGATATTCAACACTTTATTGTAAAATAGGATTTGCGTTAGATAATTTTGCCTAACCATAGGATAATGTAAGTGTTCTGAGGATGTTTAAGTCCAGGTAGGCTAAGCTATGCTGTTCAGTAGGTAAGGCATATTAAATACATTTTCAATTTGCAATATTTTCAATTTACAATGGGTTTATCATAAGTCAAGGAACATCTCTATAAATATTTTTACTGGAAGCCTAAACTCAAATCTTAGATTGTTAAACAGGCTGATGTAGGATACCATTGCTCTGTTTAGTTTCATTTGGAAGATTCAAGACAGCATAGTAGAGTATGGAATGGCCCAACCAAGCAGATTCAGTAGCCATATTTTCTTGTATTGTTTTAAATTGATCACAGTCCAACTGAGCATAAAATAAGTATCAGAGACAGAGATTATGACCATAATCCATAGAAAACACCCAGCTACCAACAAAAATCCTTTCTTGAACTGCCCATGCAATTAAAGCTTCTTGGACAAAGAATGGAAGAT
>RJWJ010002621.1:0-97827 GCA_004363605.1 Indri indri | reverse complement strand
TGTATGCTCCTGGATAGGGTTGGAACGCATTCTACTAAGCGAAGTATCCCAAGAATGGAAAAACAAGCACCACATGTACTCACCATCAAATTGGTAGTAACTGAACAACACATAAGTGTACATATAAGAATAACATCTATTGGATGTCGGGTAGGGAGGGAGGGGGAAGGGGGAGGGGCGAGGGGGAGGAGGGGACGGAAATATGCATTCACAAAGGGTGCAATGCGCACCCTCCGAGAGATGGACACGCTTGGGACTGAGACTTGGGGGGAAGGGGGGGCAAGGGCAACATACGTAACCTAAACATCTGTACCCCTATAAACAACAAACAATAAAAAAAAAAATTAAAAATTAAAAAAAAAAAAAGAAGGCATTCTGGCACTAAGAGTCTTTCTCAAGGCATAGAGAACCACTACTTTATATTTTCTTTAAATTATGCAGGTCTAACATAGATTTTGGCCTAATGACCCTGATATCAGTGAGTCAAATATTAAAAATGAGATATCAACTTTATTGGACCATTTCACGAAAAATGCTCTAATCACATAAAACAGAAAAAAAACCCCAAAAAAACCAGACTTAAAAATGTTTTTATTTCACAGCAGGAATATCCACAAAGGTTTTCACAGGAATTTCCAATTCAACATAACCTAAAGAAAATTTTCTTTCCCTCAAACTCTTACCAAAAAAATGAAACAAAACAAGCTCATTTCCCATCTTATGTCCTTTTTCTTGTTAACAATGCCCTGTCATTAACCCAATCCAGAAACACAGGAACTCCATCGCAGATCTCTCCTCTCAGTTACCTTGCACAATCATTAAGTCAACACGTTCTCACTGTCTCAAACATCTCCCCTCTTGTTCCTCTTCTCTCTATCCTCATTTTCCCTGACCTAATTCTCTTCCCTCATCCTTCTTACTTGGATAATTGTATCACTCTCCTTAACTATCTTTCTTCCTCTATGCTTACCTTTCCCTAATCCATCCTCAATGTCGACTCCAGAATAATCCAATACAGATATTAGGTCAATGTCCCAAATAAAAAATTTATTTTTTTGATCAAACAGAGAATAAAATATAAGGTTTTTTGTATAATATACACACTGAATTCTTCTTAGTAGAAAAATTACATAAACGTTGTACCTCACCTGATTGTACATCACATTTTCCCTTTCTGAATTGCTTAGTGTTGCCAGACCCTGTCAGAGTTCCTCATGCTTTCACACCTGATACTCCTTTCATCTGTCATGCCTGGCACCAGTTGTCACCCAAGTGTCTCGTCTATTCACCCTGTCAGTCTTAGCTCCAGGCTCCTCTGCTCCTTAAATACATCTTGGATTCTCCCAGGTAACTGTCAGTAACCTGCCTTAAGTTCTTTCTGCATCTATAATGCAACTTTATTAGAGCAACAATACATAGCATAGTAATTTTTGGTTAGAATGTCTATCTTCCTTCTTTAATGTCCAGAAGACAGGGACTGATTTCCCCCCACCATTGTATCCTGAGCACCTAATATAGAGCTTGAATGGAGTAGACATACAGTACATATTTTGTAGAATACAGAAATTTGTCACATAATCTCCTGTATGAATACAAGGATAGATAAACACATTATGAGTTTTCAAATATGTAAGATGAAATAATTCCTAACCATTTATTCATAGTCACATCATGAACTCTAGATCATAAAACTATTTGGCTTTTGTGAGAGACAAACTATATAGGATGCTTATATTGCCACCCCATATGTCAACAGTAATAAACAGAGAGGAATAAGAGAATCATTTCCCACTGGGTGCCAAACAAATATCAGCTGGAAAATCTTGTCTATGAGAATAGAAACCCTAAATTCAGACATTCATATTTGTTTGGGACTCCCAAGTTGTAGTACAAATGTGTGTTTTATTTCCTAAGGCATTAAGTAAATGATAAGGTACAAATCTCTAGTTTCCATACAAGAAATAGGATAATGTATGTATCAATTTCAAAAAGAGGTTTTGATTGTACCAGCTGAATAGTGAACTTACTGATTAGAAAACACAGAGTTAGGTGTTTTCTAGGGATGCAAGAAGTTAGCATTACCTTATGCAGCTCTATATTATTGTGTCAACAAATATAAAGGTTGAATTACTTTTATTTGAAACAGCAAAGTTTACAAATTTTTTTTATTCTTCATTTCAAAATATTAAGGGGTACAAGTGTTTTTGTTATAACACATGAATAACTTGTATAATGCTTTTAAGTCAGGGATTTTGGTATGCCTATCACCAGAATAGTGTTCATCATATACAATAAATAAGTTTTTACCCACCCTCCACTGTTCTCAGTTTCTCATGTCCTTTCTATCACTTTGTGCCCATATATACACATTGTTTACCTTCCACTTATTAGTACGAATATACAGTGTGTGGTTTTCCATTCCTGAGATACTTCACTGAGGATAATGGTCTTCAGTTCCATCCAAGTTGCTGAAAATGACATTATTTCATTCCTTTTTATGACTGAATAGTACTCCATAGTGTGTGTGTGTGTGTGTGTGTGTGTGTGTGTGTGTGTGTGTGTATACACCATATTTTCTTTATCCACTCATGAATTTATGGGCACTTAGGTTGATTCCACATCTTTGCCATTGTGAATTGTGCTGCAATAAACATTCGAGGTCATGTGTCTTTTTGATAAAATAACTTTTTTTCCTTTAGGTAGATACTCAGCAGCAGGATTGCTGGATTAAACAGTAGGTCTACACTTATTTCTTTGAGGAATCTCCATACTGTTTTCCATAGGGGTTGTACTAATTTATAGTCCCACCAACAGTGTATAAGCATTCCTTTCTCTCAGCATCTATGCAAGCATCTATTCTTTTTTACATTTTAATAATTGCCATTCTGATAAGAGTAAGGTGGTGTCTCATTGTAGTTTTAATTTGCATTTCCCTAATGGTTAGTGATGTTCAGCATTTTTTCATTTGGTTTTTGGCCATTTGCGAATCTTTTTCAGATGTATAGTTTGGGAATATTTTCTCCCATTCTATAGGTTGTCTATTCACTCTATTGATTACTTCTTTTGCTGTGCAGACGCTTTTTAAAATTTAATTAAGTCCCATTTATTAGTTTTTGTTGTTGCTATATTTGCCTTTGGGATTATAATCCTAAATTCTTTGCCTAGGTTGATGTCTAGGAGAGTTTTTCCTATATTTTCTCCTAGAATTTTTATGATCTCATGCCTTAATTTAAGTCTTTTATGCATCTTGAATTAATTTTTGTGTATGGCAAGAGATAGGGGTCTTGTTTCATTCTTCTGCATGTGGCTACCCAATTTTCCCAGCGCCATTTGTTGAATAGGTCTTCCTTTCCTCAATGTATGTTGTTCTCTGATTTGTTAAAGATCAGTTGATTTTAGGTAGATAGTTTTATTTCTGAGTTCTCTATTATGTTTCATTGGTCCATGTTTCTACTTTTATACACGTTTGTCATTTTCATTACTATAGCCTTGTAGTATAATTTGAAATCAGGTAATGTGATTCCTCCAGATTTGCTCTTCTTGTTCATGATTTATTTGGCTATTTGGGCTCTTTTTTTGTTCCAAATGAAGCTTAGGATGCTTTTTCTTAGATCTGTGAAATATGATGTTGGCATTTTGATGGTGATTGCATTGAGTCTGTAAGTCATTTTGAGCAGTATGATGTTTTAATGATATTGAATCTACCAATCCATGAGCAAGGGATGTTTTTCCATTTTTTTGTGTCATCTGCAATTTCATTCATCAGTGCTTTGTTGTTATCCTTTTAGAGATCTTTCACCACCTTGGTTAAGTATATTCCTAGGTATTTTATTTTCTTTGTAGCTCTTGGAAATGGTGTTGAGTCCTTGATTTGACTCTCAGCTTGACTGTTATTAATATATAGAAATGCTACTGATTTGTATACATTGATTCTGTAACCTGAAACTTTGCTGAATTTATTTGTCAATTACAGGAGTCTTTTGATGAAGTGTTTAGGGTTTTCTAGATACAAGATCATATCATCAGCAAACGGATAGTTTGACCTCCTCTATCCTGATTTGGATGCCCTTTATTTCCTTCTCTTGCCTGACGGCTCTGGCTAGGACTTCTGATACTATGTTGAATAGAAGTGGTAAGAACAGGCAGCTTTGTCGTGTTCCAGTTCTTAGGGGCAATGCTTTCAACTTTTCCCCATTCAATATCATGTTGGCTATGGGTTTGTCATATATGGCTTTTATAATTTTAAGGTATATTCATTCTGTACCTAGTTTGTTGAGAGTTTTTATCATGAAAGCATACTGGATTTTTTCAAATGCTTTTTCTGCCTCTATTGAGATAATTATATGGTCTTTTTATTTCTGTTTATGTGGTGAATCACTTTTATTGATTTGCATATGTTGAACCATCCTTGCATCTCTGGGATGACACCCACTTGATCATGGTGCGTTATCTCTTTGATATGGTGTTGAATTTGATTTGCTACTATTTTGCTGAGGATTTTTACATCTATGTTCCTAAAGGATATTGGTCTGTAGTTTTCTTTTTTTGTTGTGCCCCTTCCTGGCTTTGATGTCAAAGTGATTCTGGCTTTGTAGAATGAGTTGGGGAGTATTCCCTCCTTCTAGACATTATGAAATAGTTTCCATAGTATAGGTGCCAGTTATTCTTTGTAGGTCTGGTAGAATTCAGATGTGAATCCATCTGGTCCAGGACTTTTTAGGGGAGAGATTTTTTTCTTCCTGCTTCAGTCACACTGCTCATTATTGGTCTGTTCAAGATTTATCTTCCTTCCTGATTCAGGCTTGGGATGCTGTGTGTTTCCAGGAATTTATCCAGTTCCTCTGTTTTGTGGTTTGTGTGTGTGGAAGTTTTCATAGTATTCATGGATCATATTTTGTATTTCTGGAGTATCAGTTGTAATGTCTCCTTTTTCATTTCTGACTGAGCTTATTCGAGTCCTTTGTCTTCCATTTCTGGTTAATCTGGCTAGAGGTCTATGGATTTTGTTTATCTTTTCAAAGTACTAATTTTTTGTTTTATTGATCCTTTGTATTTTTTGTTTGTTTGTTTCCATTTCATTTAGTTCTGCTCTGAATTTTGTTATTTCTTTTCTTCTGCTAGCTTTGGGTTTGGTTCCTTCTTTTTCCAGTACCTTGAGATGTGAGATAAGGTTATTATTTTGTGATCTTTCTGTCTTTTTATTCCAGGCCTATAAGGCTATGAACTTTTCCCTTAGCATTGCTTTTACTGTGTCCCATAGATTTTGGAAGCCCTGTCCCTTTTCTCATTCAGTTTGAGGAATCTTTTAATTTCCATCATAATTTCATCATTGACCCCAAGATCATTCAGCAGCAGATCATTTAATTTCCATGACTTTTGTTTTTCCTCTTGTGCTATTGTTTTATAAGAGCTGTAAGCTGTACCTTTTGGGTGTTTTTACACTGTGGGGTATCTATTGGGGTGTTGTATGCCTAATCGCTTTTGAGTATTTCCTGTAGGGCAGGTCTAGTAGTGACAAATTTCCTCAGTATTTGCTTGCCTGGAAAAAGTCTTTATTTCTCCACCATTTATGAAACTTAGTTTTGTAGGGTAAAAAATTCTTGGCTGTCAGTTTTTCTGTTTAAGACGTTTAAAAATGGGGACTCAATCCCTTCTGGCTCATAAGGTTTTTGCTCAGAAGTCTGCTGTTAGCCTAATGGGTTTTCCTTTGTAGGTTAGTTGTTGCTTTCATCTTGAAACTTGTAGAATTTTCTCCTTTATTTTGACTTTGTCCAGCTTGATGACTATGCATCTTGGAGATGTTCTGTTTGCTGTGAATCTTCCTGGTGTTCGATGACCATTTTGCATCTGGATATCTGCATCAGTGGCAATACTTGGAAAGTTTTCCTCAATAATTTCCTTGAATAGGTTTTCCATGCTTTTTACTTGTTCTTATTCTCCCTGTGGGATACCTATAATTCATATATTGGCTTACTGCACATAGTCCCATATTTCTCTAAGTGACTGTTTATTCTTTTTTTTCCCTTTTTTTTTAAATTTCAGCATATTATGGAAGTACAGATGATTAGGTTATGTATGATGCCTTTGCCCCCCCCCCCCAAGTCCAGGCTTCAAATGTGTCCATCCCCCGGGATTGCTTATTCTTGTTTATTTTTTTTATTCATATGAGACTGACTGGTTTAATTCAAAAGCCTTGTCTTCAAGCTCTGAGATCCTTTCTTCTGCCTTGTTGTTCAAGCTTTCTGCTGTATTTTAGTTCCCTAAATGACTCTTTCATTTCTTTAAGCTGTGTTATATCCTTTCTTATGTTGTCTGTCTCTTAAGTGAGTTTTTCATGTTTTTAATTCATGTCCCAAATTTTTTTTGTTTGTGTTGATTTTCAACTTTCTCTTCAATTTCATTCATCTCATTTGTCACCCATATTCTGAAGTCTGTTTCTGACATTTTGACAATTTCCTTTTTATCGTGTTCCATTATTGTGGATCTCTTGTGATTCTTTTGGAGTGTTGAACTAGCTTGTTTTTCTTGTTGCCAGAATTTTTTTGTTGGATTTTTCTCATCTGAAACTTATTCTCTCAGCTTAGGGCTGATAGGTTTGTAGTGTTCCTGTTCTCCTTTGCTAAGAACTTTCATCCTTAATGAGAAGGAAGAGGGGTCCCTAGATTATGCTGTGCCTTACTCCAGAGGATTGACCTGGTGGGAGATGGATGGATGCACTGAGAACCTGTAACACAGCTGTTCTCCTGCGTCATCTCAATCCCATGTGGTTTTCACAATCTAAGCCAGTGCTGTGGTATATTTGTTTATATTGGTTAGTTGGTCTCTAGGCCACTGTTGGAAAGCTAGGCAGGGGGCTAGGTGAGTCCCTCTCCACTGAGGAGGGTATTGTGGGAGATTGCTCTGTCCAGTTCTCCCCACAGTGGTGACACTGACTGTTTGCTGAGGTTACCTAGGCAGTGGCTTCAGGAGTCAGGGCTGTGGGTGTTCACTCTAGCCAGGTCTAAGTGTAATGACGGTTTGTGATAGGGGCAGCTGTGGCTAGTGTGCCCATGTTGTAGAGCTGGTTTGCAAGTGTGGCATCGTGCAGGGTTGCGGGTTCACGGCTTGCCAGCCAGTGCGCAGGACTGAAAGGCATAGCCTGTTGCAGGGCTAGTGGGTGTTCAGGGGTGTGGCCTGCCAATTGGTGCACAGGGCCTCCACATGGCGTAGGGGCATGGGGGGTTATTCTTCTGGTCAGCACATGGGACCAGAGGGGCATTGCCCACCAGTTGGTGCACTGGTCTGCAGGTGTGTGGGCTTCCTCTCATGGCCTGGGTCTGCAAGGGCATGGGCCTTAGTGTGCTGGCACATGGGGTAGGGGTCTTTTTCCTCTGGTCAGTGTGTAGGGCCAGAGGGTCTGGGCTGCTGGATGACTGGGGCTCTCTCTTCATACAGGTCCCACTGAGGCTGCTACTGTGGGATCTCTTGAGCTCTGTTCAAGTTCCCTTGTTGGAGGTTGTACTTGGCTCTTAGTGAAGGATGTGCAAGTGTGTCTGCTCTCCCTGCTACCTCCCTGGCCTGGCAAAGGGCAATGTTGGAGCAGTTGCAGCAAAGTTCATTCCTATGTAGACTGGGAGCTCAGGACCTGAACGCTTAAAGTGTTGTCAGCTGCTGGCAACCGAGGAACTGAGACCATCAAGTTACTGCTGAGCCTGCTATCTGATGCAATGTCATTACACAGTCTCCAAGCAGCTTCCTGATCAGTATGGAGGTCCACAGTGGTGTGGGGTGGGGGGCGGGGTGTGAGGGGACCCCTCACAACTTGGGTCTCACTGCCCATGTGGAAAGCATGGGGCCCTAGGGCTTTCTCCTTTATCCCTTCTCCACGTGTAGGCTTCCCCCCCCCCCCCCCCCCCAGGTATCTTTCAATGTTAGAGAATGGAACTCCTTGTCCCTGTATCCTTTACTCTGAGTGTCTTCCATTAGGTCTCTGATGATTTGTAATGTTCTCTCCTTGGGGGTCTTTCCATAGGTGGGCAGTTTTTGATCCTCTCCTAGAAAGCAGCCTGTGGAGACTACCTCGAGTCCACCATCTTGGCCCTCTCCCCACTTTAATATAAAGTGACAATGTCATCTTACTTTGACTCAGAAATTTCTCCCTTGGAAAATTGCTTCTTTTTCTAGTTGCTATTTAATGATCCTCCTGAGATGCTAAATTAATGCACATATAAGAGAAATATCATGAAAATAATTTATTCTTGGGTCTTTCCTGGTTTAGAAAATATTTTGAAAAATTTCTTACTAACACTAAAATTATTTTTTAAAGCTGATTTAAAGATACCACATATCTTTAATACATACATATGCATAATATGCATTATATATTATAAGCATAATTATGCATTATATAGATATAAATGTAATGACAACCAAGATTAAAATAACTTGATGGGCTCCTGAGAAGTGGTATGAATAAGATGAAATTGTGTACTAAATTTTTAAGGAAGTTTTCAGAGATCAAGCGGAGTGGCTGGCTTAAGTGTAGGGGTATGCAAAAATGATTCTCCTAAATTAATCTCTTTTGGTTTATACATTTAAGGAGCCCCCTTTCTTTTCCACGCACCTGCCACCTTCAAGCGTACTCACTTTCTGCTTCTCCCATCAGTGTTTGAATTTACAATTTTAAAGGAAATATGTACTTCCTTTCCAATGGTCCTTTAAAGTGATATGAAGTATGTTGGGGGGACAAGAAAGCCTAGCAGAGAGGCTTGTTTCCTGGGAAATGGGAGGGAATCTGTGGACAGTTTAGCATATTCTTGAAGGTGGCATGAAAGGGAGACCCTAATGACCTTCTGCTTCTCCCTCTCCTAGTTCCAAGCCTGGAGGAGTGGGAGGGAGGAGGAGAATCAGGAGAGGTACCAGGCAGCCACCCACCCCTCTGCACTTGAAGTGCTCCTGTCTTCTGTAGGACTGTTGAAGAAGTTTGGAATTTTTATTATTATTTTGCCTGAACAAAACAGTTACTGAAATGGATCTCTTGGATCCACTGGAGGGGCTAATGTGACTGGAGATCTTTATTAAATAAGACAATGATAGGGAAACGTACATGCTCTGAGAGTCATCCAGAGTGGAAAAAAAAAATTAAATCCCATTGAAGGTGTTTGCAGGGACAGTGGAAGAAAAAAAATTTTTTCTTTACTATTGCATCTTACAAGTCCTACATGCGTGGCCTTCCAGTTAACAAACATGGCTTGTAGCAGCTTTGCCTACTGCTGCAACAAGGAAAAGGGATATTTTTTTTTTACCCCAGTTTATGTAAATTGACTGCACATTGAGCAAACTAGACTTAATTTATACATGGTAATAATTCAAAGCTCTGGTTTTAAATATGGATAAACAATTTGCTGTTTCTCATAAGACATGTTAATGTGGTAGGTTTTATTCTTCTAAACCTTCAGTGAGGTAAATTTTTAGATATATCTTCTGTCTGTGTTTCAGTTTATATTTACAATGTATTTTTAAATGTGCATCCTATCTGTGTCTAAGATATTTATGCTTCTGGAACAGGAATTTTGGGGTAATTTCAATCAAAATTGTATTTATCCATAATTTACAGAACTGTTGTGCAGATCAATAATAATGTACACTACAATCCTCTGACAAATTTAACAAATGATAGATATTATAAATACTGTATCACTTAAGTACTAACAATTATTCTATACTATGACACAAAATATTTTTATCTTTAAGTGCCCTTTTAACATAAGAAATATCAATATATAAAATTATAAAAATATCAGTGTATTAGATTGTATTATTTCTGTTTGAATTTTAAAAGCTATTTGATTACACCTTTTATATATGAATAAGTAATAGAAATTTGACCATATCACAAAAAAAGTGTATTTTCACAATATTGCTTGGCATTTTTGATTTGAGTATTTTATAATAATTTAAAATATTATAAAATAGTACTTCAGTATATGACAAACCAATAGCAAACATGGAAAGATACAGAAGATACGTCATATGAAGAAAAAGTCAAAAGGTCAGTCTTTCTCATTACCTCCTCCTTTCCCCAGAGTTAGCCATTTTTGCATGACACGGCATGTACAGCCGTTCCTCGGAGATACTGTAGGTTTGGTTCCAGACTACCATAATAAACTGAATATCCCAGGAAAGTGAGTCACATGAATTTTTTGGTTTCCCAGTGCATATTATGTTTACACAATACTATAGTCTATTAAGTGTTACAATAGCATTATGTCTAAAAAGCAATGTACGTATCTTAATTAAAAGGTAGTTCATTTCTTAAAATGCTAATGATCATATGAGCCTTCAGTGGAGGGTCTTGCCTCAATATTGATGTCTGCTGACTTACCAGGGTTGGGTTGGCTGCAGCAATTTCTTAAAATAGGACAAGAATGATGTTTGCTGTATTGATTGACTCTCTTTCACGAAAGATTTCTCTGCAGTGTGCGATGCCATTTGATAGCATTTTACCTGCAGTAGAACTTCTCTGAATATTGGAGTCAATCTTCTCAAACCCTGCTGCTGCTTTACCAACTAAGTTTATGTAATATTCTAAATTTTTTGTTGTCATTTCAGCAATGTTCACAGCATCTTCACCAGGAGTAGATTCTATGTCAAGAAACCACTTTCTTTGTTCTTGTACAAGAATAAACTTTTTATCTATTAAAAATTTATCATGAGATGCAGCAATTTAGTCATATCTTCAGGCTTCACTTCCAGTTCTGGTTCTCATACTATTCCACATTGGCAGTTACTTGCTCCAGTGAAGTCTTCAATTCCTCAAAGTCATCCATGAGGGTTGGAATCAACTTCTTCCAAACTTCTGTTAATGTTGATATTTTAAACTGCCTCCCATGAATCATGAATGTTCTTAATGACATCTAGAATGGTAAATAATTTCCAGAAGGTTTCCAATGTTCTTTGCCTGGATTCATTAGAGGAACCATCATCTATAGGCAGCAGTAGCCTTACACAATGTATTTTTTAAATAATAAGACTTGAAAGTTAAAATTACTCCTTGATCCATGGGCGGCAGAATGGATGCTGTGTTAGTAGGCATGAAAACAACATTAATCTCTTTGTACATCTCCATTAGAGCTTTTAGGTCACCATGTGCAGTCTCAAGGAGTAGTAACATTTTGAAAGGAATCTTTCCTGAGTAGTAGTTCTCAAGACTGGGCTTAAAATATCAGTAAACCATGCTATAAACAAACAGATGTGCTGTTATCCAGGCTTTGGTGTTCCATTCATAGAACACAGGCAGAGAAGATTTAGTATAATCCTTAAGGCCCTGGGATTTTCAGAATGGTAAATGAGCACTGGATTCAACTTAAAGCCACCAGTTGCATTAGCCTCTAACAAGAGAGTCAGCTCATCCTTTGAAGCTTTGAAACTAGATGTTGACTTCTCTTCTCTGACTATGAAAGTCCTTGATGGCACCTTCTTCCAACAGAAGGCTGTTTTGTCTACATTAAAAACCTGTTGTTTAGGGTAGCCACTTACTTATACTTTCATATTATGTAGATGGCTTTTTTCCTTAAACCAACCTTTCCTTCTGCAACTTCCTCAGTTCTCTCAGCCTTCATAGAATTGAAGAGAGGGCCTTGCTGTGGACTAGGCTTTGGCATAAAGGAATGTCATGGTGGTTTGCTCTTCTTTTCAGACTACTAAAACTTTCTTAATATCAACAGTAAGGCTGTCTCGATTCTCTTTGTTTGTCTCACTTTCTTGTCATTTGTGTGTTCATTGCAGCAGTGCTTCTAATTTCCTTCCTAAACTTTTCCTTTGCCTTCACAACTTGGCTGTTTTGTGCAGGAGGTCTAGCTTTCAGCCTATCTTAGCTTTTGACATGTTTTCATCACTAAGCTTAATCATGTCTAGCTTTTGATTTAAAGTGAGAGACATGTGACTCTTCCTTTCATTTGAACAATTACAGCTCATCGTAGGGTTATTAATTGGTCTTATGTCCACACTGTGACTCAGGGAACAGGGAGACCCAAGGAGAAAAAGAGAGGTGGGGAATCTCCTGTTGGTGGAGCAGTCAGAACACATACAACATGTATCAATTAAGTTTACCATTTCATATTGGCGTGGTTTGTGGCACCCCAAAATAACTATTTTGTAACTATCAGTGATCAAAGATCACTGATCAGATATCACCATAACAGATATAAAAATAATAATAAAGTTTGAAATGTTGTGAGAATTACCAAAATGTGACACAGAGACATGAAGTGAGCACATACTGTTGGAAAAATGGAGAGAATAGACTTGCTCAACATAGGGTTGGCACAAACCTTCAATTTGCAAAAAAAAAAAAATGCAGTATCTGTGAAATGCAATAATGTGAAGCACAATAAAACACGTATGCATATACACATAAATAACTTATTTTATACAATAGAATTGTCCTTAACACATCATTCTATAATTTGACGCTTTTTAAACTTTATGTTTACTAATCACTTATGACAATCAGCTTTTTTACCACTTCATGGCAATCTACCGCATTCTTTTAGTCTTTACATAATACTCCATTGTAAAGATGTATAGCAATTTATTAGATATGTCTTTTACTTAATATTAAAATTGTTTTTAATATTTAAATGAACTCTCACATATTTATATCTTTGAAATTTTCAGTTTTATAGCTATTGAAAATTTCCTAGAAGTGGACATGCTAGTGTGTTGACTTGCAATAAAAATTTTTTTTTTTTTGAGACAGAGTCTCACTCTGTTGCTCGGGCTAGAGTGCCGTGACATCAGCCTAGCTCACAGCAACCTCAAACTCCTGGGCTCAAGTGATCCTCCTGCCTCAGCCTCCCCAGTAGCTGGGACTATAGGCACGCGCCACCGTGCCTGGCTAATTTTTTCTATTATCAGTTGTTTGGCCAATTTCTTTCTATTTTTAGTAGAGACGGGGTCTCGCTCTTGCTCAGGCTGGTCTTGAACTCCTAAGCTCAAGCAATCTTCCCACCTCGGCCTCCCAGAGTGCTAGGATTACAGGCATGAGCCACCGCGCCCGGCCAATAAAATTTTTTAATCTATACTTTTTATCTATCTCTATACAAGTTGTTTTTCAAAATTAGATAGATCCCACTAACAATGGCTGACAATATCCATTCTATCACAGAATCACTAACATAGAATTTTATATAAAGTTTTATTTTGTGTCATTTTGGCTGTTTGAAAATGAGGCATTATTGCTGTTTTTTAGTATATTTCTTTTTTAAATGAGTATGATCACTAATTTATAAATATATTTTCCTTTCATTTTTACTTTTCTGAAATTGTTGTTCATATACTTTGTCTTTTCTTTAAATGAAATACTGGTTTTCATCTATCTGACTAGTAAGAACAGTTTAATATTTAGATTAGTCCTGTTGTTACTAAAAGCTAAGCGCTTGCCCACATCAGAAGAATGAAGCCACATCAGAAGAATGAGGACCAGTGGTTGAAGAGAAGAATGAGGACCAGTGGTTGAGGAGAAGAATGAGGACCAGTGGTTGAGGAGAAGAATGAGGACCAGTGGTTGAGGAGAAGAAAGAGAAGTTTATTACTTTGCCAGCAAAGGAGGAAAATGGTAGACTATCATCTCAAAATTCAAATTCCTATACATAAATAGAGCTTTTAAAGGGAAAGACCTCAGTTCTAGGCTATTGTCATCTAACTACAGTTAATGATTCTAATCATCCCATCTCTGATGAAGACAAAGCCTGTGACCTCCACCCACCTGGGAGGCTCACCCAGACCTCCACTAGGTGCAGGGCCTGGGATGGAGCTGACAGTTCAGCAGAGCTATCTCCTGTAACACAAAGAACAACACTTCCAAAAAGAGTGGGGGAAGTTTTAAAAAGACAAAAAACATCTTTCGTCTTTTTTTTTTCAGGCCATTCCCTCTGTTATACTGTGACTGTCTTGTGTTAGTTCTATGTAGGCAGATGTTCTCAACATTGTAAAGCTCTAAATGATCCTTATATTAGTTTTTTACTTGAACATGTTTGTATTCAAAATACTTATTTTTTATTACAGGAAATGATTTTTAAAAGTAGATATGGATAAGCAAACATGTGAGACTAGAACAGAGAGACTTCCAAAAGATAATTAAAAACAGAAGGCTATAATATAAAATTGACAAATCAAGAGATTAAGATTAAAGAACAAGAGCAGACTATGTTTATATTATAATTTCTGATAAACTTGGCATCTTAAATCAGTAAGGATATTATAGAAAATATAATAACTGTTATTAAAAGGTATGTCCAAAATGCATTGTTTCTTGCATCAGCATTAATTCTGTATGGATTTACATGTATAAAATAAACAATGGACATGCTAGAGTAAAACATGAGTGATTTTTCTATTTTTTGAGTAATGATTATCATTTTAAGAAGAATACAAAGACAAAAAGACTGTAAAGAAAAAATATCGGAAATATGACTATGAAATAGTCATACAATTAATAAAACACACTAGAGACCAAGAAACAGGCAATAACTCTAAAGATATCTGTAATATATAAACAGCTGGTAAGGAACATATATAAATTGAATTTGCTGTCATTGCAAATGGAAGCATCATTTTGATATGGTCATTGTTCTTTAGCCATTTTCATGCTGTATTTTGATGCAGTCATCTTGAGGTCAGGATCTTTTGATATGAGGCACCATTAACCTTATTTTAACAAATCATTGACTAATTTTTTTTATTTTTTACAAAATATAAATGTCTCCAGTGGCTTTTTTCTCTGATATTAAAATTAACACGTGTTCATCATAAGTGATTAAACAAAAGGTTTTAAAAAATCATAAATATTCATAATCTAAGAATAACCATTGTCACTATATTTGTTGAATGTCTTTCTAGCTTCTGTTGTTCCTCTTTCTCTCCCTCACTCTTTCTGTCCTCCCCTGCCTCTTTCCCTTCCTTCCTTCTTTTCTTCCTCTCTACCTTTTAAAACAAAGATACAATCATAGAGTACATGCTTTTTGGAGGGTATTTTTTTTCCACTTAATGTAATTTGGACACATCTAAAAGACAACTACATATTTTTTTTTATTTCTGCAGAATGTTTTTTTTATTGTCTTGATCTAGCCTATGTACCTAAATACTGCTAGCATTATGCTAATGCTATTTTGCATTACTGTAAACAATTCAGCAGTGTATTTCCTTGTCCATTTATCACTTGCAATATATCTAATTATTTCCTTCAGTTAAATTTTCAGAATTGACATTTATAGGTCAAAGTATTAATATCTACACATTAAAAATTGTGATGCTTATTGCCAAATTGCCTTACAAAATGTTGGATCTTGCACTGGGGTATTATCATTTTTATTATCACTTTTTATTATCCTATTTTATTTTTTCTTATCAATATTTTAATTGCCAATATAATTTTTCTAAAAAATCTCATTTAATTTAATTTGAATTTATTGGATTTTTAATGAAGTTGATTATTTCTAATTTATTTTAATGATTATATTTTAAAGTGACTTCCTAATGTATTCTTGTACATTTTTATTGCTCCCCCATCTTTCTCTGTCCATTTTAAATTTTACTCTTTTTTATTTACCTGGTAAGATTTCTTGCAATGATCTTTTTCTGATGTACTAAAGTATTTTCCCCTATTTGTAATATATCTTTCAATTGTTTTTTTGTTTTATTAAATAATCTAAAATATTTTCCTTAATCATATTTGGCATGATTTCGTATTTTAGAAAATTCTTCCTCAATACTGAGTTTAAGAAACACTCACCAAAACACTCCTCTGCTATGTATAAAAAACCATCATACATGTAGGTTCATATGCCCAGACAAAATATCTTATTGGAGCTCTTACTCCAATGTCTTATTTATTTCTTTTTTCTTTTTTTTTATTTCAGCATATTATGGGGGTACAGATGTTTAGGTTAAGTATGTTGCCCTTGCTCCCCCCTCTCCTGCCAAGTCCGAGTTTCAAGTGTGTCCATCCCTTGGATGGTGCGCATTGCACTCTTTGTGTATGCATATACCCGTCCCCTCCTCTCCCCTCCCCTCCCACCTGACATCCAATAGATGTTATTCTTATATGTGCACTTATGTGTTGATCAGTTAATACCAATTTGATGGTGAGCACATGTGGTGCTTGTTTTCCCATTCTTGGGATACTTCACTTAGCAGAATGCATTTCAGCTCTATCCAGGAGAATACAAGAGGTGCTATATCACCATTGTTTCTTAAAGCTAAATAGTACTCCATGGTATACATATACCACATTTTATTAATCCACTCATGTATTGATGGACACTTGGGTTGTTTCCACACCTTTGCAATTGTGAATTGTGCTGCTATAAAGATTTGGGTGTAGGTGTCTTTTTTATAGAGTGTCATTTGTTCTTTTGGGTAGATGTCCTGTAATGGGATTGCTGGATCAAATGATAATTCTACTTGTATCTCTTTAAGGTATCTCCATATTGCCCAATGTCTTATTTCTTCAAAAATATTCTTTACCCTTTCTTCTTAAGGTGGAGCAAGTAGAGATTACATAAGAGTATGACAGCAAAGTGAGTAGAGAGTTTCCAGTGCATTTGGAGATACTGAGTAGGATACATGGAGGCTCTAGGTGAGGCATTAGTTTTACAGCTCTATAGAGTGTTCTCAATTTCATGTTGAACTTTCAGATCACAGCTCAGCGCTGCAGGGCAACTGCATTTGAACTGAAGTTGCAGCAAAAGCAGTAACTTGGGTAAAGAAAGACTAAAAAAGCTAGAAACAGTATCCCAATACCCAAGGAGTGGTATCCATGGCTACTGAACAGAAAGAACAGATAAATACCTAAATGTGTATGTGAAGTAGGGTGCTAATATAGAGAATGATGCAAAGGGAGTGGTAAGGAAAAAAAATGTGGACAGGGCGATGGCAGGGTGTGGCCCATAGTGAGGCATGGCAGAAAATCTAATGTATGAGATGGGAGAAAGGTGAGTTACATGTGAAGACTCTTCTCAAGCGACAATGTTGGGATGCTGTATAGGTAGCTACTTTGGTTAGTCATTGAATAGCAAAGAATACATTTCTGTTTTCTATACTTAGGTCTCAACATGTTCCCTTATGTTGACTCAGTGCTTCTTCAGGTCCCAATTTTCAATGGATTTATCCTTGGCATTCAGCAAAATCAATTAAGAATTTAGTAACTGTCCTGGGGAGAACACCCAATTAGCTGATGGCAGTACATGCAACCTAAACGACGGCCTGTATCTGCTACTAGACATTTATTTTAGAAAGAGTAGTATAAAAACTACACATCATAGAAATCACACTTTTGAACATTACTAATTCACTTTATTTGTTAGTAAAATTTTGGCTACTAATAAAATCTCTTTGTGGTTAGCCTGATGAATTAGAGGCCTCTTGCTCCGATCTACTTAGTCACATGAAGAAAATTTGGCAATTTCACAAAAGTCATAGAATTTCCAAAATTGTCAATATGGAAACATTACTGTAACACCTGCTGTTGACCATAAAAACATGGCAACCACAATCAAATAGGATAAGGTATGTACAGGACATATCAGCATATAATGACTAGGTGTCTAGCTAAACAATTATTTTGTATGTTTTAAAATGTAAATTTTACAAATATATTTTTTTCCTTTGCAACTGAAACATGATGTTGTAGTCTGGCCAAAGAAATAGATCAATTTAGAGCAATCAATTAATAAGTACTTAGAAAGTACCAGCTGTGTTCTCCGGACTATGTTAGCAGCCAAAAGGAGATTTAAAAGCATATTTTAAATAAGGAGCTTGTGGGATGATGTGAGAGGTATCATTATATTGTGGTTAAGAAGGTGGACTCTGGAATCCAAACGCCTAAGTTTGAATCCTATCTCTGCCACTCATAAGCTATGTGGATTTGAACAAGTTCTTTATTCTGTGCCTTAGTGTTCTCATCTTTAAAATGAAAACAATGATAGTATCTACCTTATTGAGTTCTTCTATTAAATGTGTTTAATTTTGTAACATGTTTTGAATGTGCCTGGTGCATACATGCTTAGTGAATAAATGTGAAATAATTAGTAACTAATAAGTACTAAGTTGTGAGATACAGTGTATGCTATTAGCAACAATAGTAATAATAACCACTAGATATTAAAAGCCATTTTTATATTAATATTTCACACTTCACTAAACACTGTACAGGCATTATCTGATTGAATTCTCATAAGAATCCAATGAGAGAGGTACCATTATCTTCATTTTATAGGTAACATAATAATCCTTTGAGAGTTAAAGTGATTTAACTGGCAGGGCTAAGATTTAAACCATGTTTTTCCTTATTTCAGGAAGATCAATGAAAAATAAAATAATCAAGGAATCCTTTTTCCCTCCCTGCCTTCCTTCCTTCCTTCCTTCCTTCCTTCCTTCCTTCCTTCCTTCCTTCCTTCCTTTCTTTCCTTAATATACGTTTGTTGAGTGCTAACTTAGTGCCTTAGGCACAACTCAAGGTATTGGAGATATAACATGGACAGGTAAATTACATAAGGTGAAGACTAGAGACTACACTAGAGTTTCCCAATTGGTAACATAAGCGAATACAAATAATTGAAAGTACATAAAAAGAGAGACTATGTAGTAGGAACACAGTTTCAGGCTATGACTCAGATGTGCCAAATGGTGTTTTTTTTGTTTGTTTGTTTATTTTTTCAATAGAAATGTTTCTGTTCACCTTAATGGGAGAAAACATTATTTTGTCAATTCATGTAAACTCAGCTAATATAAGATTTTAAAAAATGAATTCAGCATTATTCCCTAATCCTGCATCTTTTCAGGAACTTTTTCCCCTCCATGCACCTTAACAATCATTCATTCAGGGGAAATGAGAGGTTTATAGTTACTGGTATTGGCACCTTTCCCATGGGCTTGTGCTGAAAGCCCTCCCATCTGTATCATTCTCCAGCTGTGTGAATGCCTCCGTTCCTACCAAGGCATCTCTTTGTAACTGTTGCAAGTAATTTTTAGGCCCCCCAGTTCCAGCTGTCATATCCTGGACAGGGGTAGAGGTTGCAAACGAGACTCTTTAAACATATCCATGGGATCCATCTACCCCTCGCACACACATACACTCTGGAGCCAACCCTAGGTAGGGCAGAATTCAATGCCCCTTTGATGCCTGTAACTCTGACTCTCTCCCATCTTCTAGACCCACAAAAAAACAGGTTTATGTGCCTGGGCATATCATTTACTAATCGATAATTCACTTCCATCTGTATCAAGACCTTGGCTCTTGAGGCTCTAAAAATTTAGGCTTCTTCTAGACTTCTGGCAACTCAAAAAACTAAAGACTTCACCAAAGAGTTAATTTTTATTTTAATACAAACACTAAACTTTCTTTCTCTATTTCTGAAGTAGTGATAACTGCCTGAGAGAGGTCAGTGTGCTTGTGGGTTTTTTTCTTCTCTATTTCTCTCCATTTCACCTCTCTTTCTTCTTCTCTCTCATACACATACACATGTAAATACATACCTGGATATTGTAATAGGCAAAAATAGGACATACAGTATCCTGACCCAAAGGACCTTATATTTGATTACGGGAATAACAGGAAGAACTTAGACAACCCTTAAGAGTCACATAAAATTTTTTACTATGAAGAGATGCTATGTGTCAAGAATTTATAAACTTCAATATGCTTTGTATTCATTTTCAAGATGGACAAATCTTGGAGAGATATTTATAGTGAATCCTTTATAGGTTTTACCTCCCATTTCTCAATTCTGAATTCTAATTCTGTAGATTTTGCTTGCTGTGTCACTAAAGGGGAAAGAAAGGTCAGTCAAAGAACGAGACATGGTGTTTCAGCCTCAAGACCTAAAGAACTAGAGGAGAAAAACCGAAGTCTTTTTAGAAAGAACATTTCCTTTACCTTTTTTTTTCATTTTTCCTTCCATCAGCCTGCTCTTAAGTTCCCTGGAATTAAGCACCAGCAAATTAAATATTTTCACCCAATTTACAATCCTGCCATGTGAAGATGCTCTTAGCAATACTGTTTTTTTCCTGTGTATACAAATGTACAAAAAGACAGATTCAAAGTGCAGAAAAAAGGGGGATTCAATAAATTGGATCACTGCCAACTTGTTAAGGTTCTATAGAAGTGTACCTTTCTATGGCTTCATTTAATTACTAATTTTCTAGGTTAATTTAACTGTAAGCAGTAAACTGTTAAAGAGATTAGTGTAAGATCACATTTGAATTTAAATGTTAGAATTACATTGGAGTCTATCACTCCCTATCATTGCTTTATCTCAAAACCTGCTGTGCTGTTCCAGGATTTCTTTTTATCTCCACTTACTCCAGAATCCTACAAAGCTCAAACTAAGAGTTTGAGCTCAAACTAACGCTTTGTTAAAAGTCCTGGGAAATCAGCAAGAATCTCATTGCAGTGGAACACACACAAGGTTGGGTTGCCTGCATAGTCTATGGTAGTCTAACGGTAGTAGAGCAGTCATCTCACTGTAATTTTATATTTCAAAGCAATTAGTATTGCCCACACTTATAATAAAAAAGACAAGAATTCGTACTTACACAAGGTTATATTCAAGTGTCTTGGGAAGGGTGATTGATTATTGTGCTTATCAGAAACAGAGTATCTATAATTTTCTCAGATACATTTTCTTCAAATGGTTGAGATGCTGCCAGAAAACACAGGAACAGTTGTTGAGTTTAGTATTAATTTTAGAGCAACTTCATACGGGAATGGTGATTTAGACATAACTGTTGGCAGAATTATCACTGAAATGTTCTGTAAATGCAACAGTAGAGAATAACTTTAAATGTATAATTTCTGAAAATGTAATTACCCTTGGAAAAACATACAAAGTAGAATTTCTGTATATGTTGCTGCTTTTGCTGGGATGCGTTAGCAATTCTGTAGAACCATAGGATGTGGCTTGTTACTTGCCTACCTGTTTTTATTTTAGCAAATTCTCTTTTTTACTCAGTTAACCCCAAAATTCAGAGGCAAAACTTTCTAATGTGTCATGTTCGCAGTATACATATGCAAAAATGCTTTTCAAAGAGCATAATTTTGAGACTTCCAATGGAAAAGAAACTACAGGTTATTTTCTGTTGATTTGTTCAATAAATAGTTCACTTTACATATTTGTTGAGCTCTTTATTTCCTCTACTATTTCTGGTTAAGAAGATACAGTGTCATTTTGACAAGAAGAACAATTTGGTAATGGAGCAATCAATGAAAATTTTGCAGGTAAAGTCAAAGTTAACTTTTGTGTTTTTTTCCAACTTCTCTTAACTTCCTTGCCTTGATCTAGAGATATAGGAGGAGACAGAGAACATCTTTCCAGAGCTGTAGAAGTCAACAGTATTTTATCTTTGGAAAATAATGAAACTGGTCCTAAGGGAACCTTCCTGTTTTATCTCAAAATCTCTTATTGACATTTCTATACATTCCAGAAAGGTATGCACACAGCTAACTAAAGACTTCAGGAAAATGGTTAACTTATGCATAGCATCTTTCCAATCAATTTTGTTGCTGGGGCTCAGAAAACAGTACTCCAAAATAAAGGCCTCAGAAGCAGCTTCAGAAGCAAAAGTTTTTTTCTGACCTTCTCCTGCCCTCTTGTCTTCCCTGAGGCTAGTCATAGAAACCACAATCGATCTCTCTTCAATGAGGTGGATCACAGAAACCAAAACGCCTCTTCCTGAAAGCCAGCCACAAAACCTAAATTTATTCTGTGTAAAAACTGACTGCAAAGAAATTATGTGAACTATGTTGTTTGACTGTAGGTCATAAAACCCCCCATTCCAGATAGGGCTGTGTCCCATCCCCAGAAGGAAGGCATGTATGCTCAGAGGGGCCAAGAGGAATGTAGACAGAAAAGCCTTGCTGGGTTTCCCTACTGAGTCTTATTAGTATTAAAACGTATACATTTTGTCCAATCATATTTCTACAAGGCTCTCCATAGTTTGTTGAACCTAGGCGTAAAAATAGGCAGTTTCCCCCATATCTTTGGGTCTTCATTCTGAAGACTCCTGTATATACAAGTTAAATAAATTTCTATGCTTTTCCCTTCTATCAATCAATCTGCCTCATGTCAGTGATTTTTTTCAGTGAACTTTTAGACGGGACAAAAGCTTTGGTCCTGACACTGAAACTCTAAACTTTATACTTTGTCTATTATAGGCACATGTTTTGGCATGAAAGTAAGGGTAATGCTATTTTAACTGGAAAGATCTCTATAATTGGCAGTGAAAATCTATATAAATAATGTGAGAGGACATGCCAGGAGAAGCTCCCTAGAAGGGAGAACCTCGAGTTTGTTATTAACAGACATACGTTAATAGCATTTCCATAACAAGAGGAGAAAAGGGAGGGTGCAAAGTTACTTGTCAACTAGCACCGCATTAGTAATTTCTAGTTCCCCATGTGTGCTTGTCTGGACTTCATACCTACATTTAGAAGAGAAACTATTTTGTTTTATTCACATTTATTTTACATGCTGCTTTTCCTCTCCTAGTCTATATGAAAAGATGCCTAGAGGGAGGGAAACATGCTTCAAGCATGTTTAAAAACAAATAAATGAATAAATAAATGATTGGATGAATCTGATTAGCTTACTAAAGAGAAAAGAAAGGTTTGCCATTTATGGTGGTGACTTCCAGGAAATAAAGTTGGTTTAGGCAGGTGTTGCAGATTCAGTTTGACAGGAAGCAAACTAAGATGAAGTTTATTGAGCAAGGATAGTATCATGAGCTTGTTAAGAACAGCCCTTGGGATCAACACCTGTGAAAGGGAGGGGCTGCAGCAGCAGTGGTAGAAAAAGTGGAGAATGCAACCTCGATCATGACCCCAGCCCGCCCTGTGGCGAGCTCTTGAGCTAGAATGTCCTTTTAGAGTTACAGGCCAAGTTGGTCAGGACTTTGCCTATACTGATGAGTCATTGGATGTGGGGCACCCAGGAAAGGGGCATGACCTTGGGAAAAGTGATTTTGCAGGTGAGGCAATCTCTGAAGGCTGTGGCTGTCAGCGCTCCTTGCAGCCAGTGCTGTAAGTCCTCAGGGATGGAGATCTGGGCAGGACATCACAGTGCCCACCATAGTGGAATGGGACTAGATTATAGAGGCTTTGGCAAGTCAGAAAGGAGGGTTTAAAGTAAATAAAATTATGAGCGGTGATTATGTGTCCTTTTTATAGCACAACAATATCATGAAGTTCACTCTGTTAGCAGCATGGAGGTTACGTAGGACGGGATGAAAAGATCAAAGCCAAGGGAATCAATTTAGGAAGCCCTTTGAGTGATTCCATCAAGATCAGTGAGGCCCTGACAAACCAACAGCCATAGGAATGACAATAAATTGTACCTGGTGACCAAATGGATCAATGAACTGGGGAGGCCTGCACAGCAACTTTTGAGCCTGTACTATGTGCCAGATACTTTGTCTATATTTTGCACTTAATATTCTCAATAAGGTAGACATTATTTTAGTTTTATTCTACAGCAGAATAAGCAGATACTTTGAGAGTTTAAATGAATTGCCTGAGTCTTGCTTGCTAGCATTTGAGGAAGACCAGGTATGACTGCAGATTGTTCATTTTCCTACCACTTACATACCTCTCTGTCAAGTAATAAGCCATAGCATACACCTCATCTTTGAAGCCTAGGTTGGTGAGGGAATGGGATGGAACTGCAGGACAAAAGAAAGTGAAAGGGGAATAAGCTAATTTGTAATAATGAGAAACAAGAATTTCTAAAAAGATACATAAGTTTATAAGGCTATAAAATAAGAATCATAACAACAGCTAACTTATTAATTCTTACCATGTGTTCACATTATTCTTTAAAAAACATGTGCTTTAGTCTTCATGAGAACTCTATAGGAAAGAGAGCATTATAATCTTCATTTTACAGATGAGGAAACTGGATTTTAGAGAATTCTAATAAACTGCTTGATGTCAAATAGCTAGTTAATTGTGCAGCTGGGTCTTTAAGCCAGGACTATTTACCTTCAAAGCCCATGACCTTCATCACCAAGCATTGTATTTTCTTGTTAAAAATTGCCACCTAATTAATGGAGTCTGTTTTGTTGTTAATTTACTTAAACCAACTGCTAATCCCTATTTCACTTTCTGAATATTCACCAATAACTTTGGTAACTCATTTTTTTAAATTTGTATCCATCTAGTTATTATTTTGTGAAATAGGCCCTTTAGGTTGCCAAACATTCTTCATGTAGGATGCAAATTTATGTTTAAGTTGTTTATATTCAGTCAGGTTGTGACCTGCTGCTGCATTAGTTTCCTAGGGCTGCCATAACAAAGTACCACTAACTGGGTGGCTTAAGACAGTTTCAGGTACTCTGTTCTAAGAAACAAAAAGCAAACTAAGGAAATTGGTATCAAGAGTGGGGTGTTGCTGATGTTGAATGCCTAAACATGTGGAAGTTGCTTTGGAACTGGGTAATAAGTAGAAGCTGGTAGAATTTGACGTAAGAGGCTAAGAAAAGCCTAGATTCTGGTGAGGGCTTAGAAGAGAAGTAGACTAGGGAAAGTTTGGAACTCCTTAGAATTTGTTAAAGTGATTGTGACCAGAATGCTGATAGAAATATGAATAGTAAGGGGCATTCTGACAAAGTTTTAGATAGAACTGAGGAACAAGGTTTTGGAAACTAGAAGCAAAGTCATTCTTATTATAAAGTGGCAAAGAAAGTGCATCTGCATTGTGTCCATGCCCTAAGGGCTTTATGGAATGCAAAATTTAAGAGCAATAAATTAGGATATTTAGTGGAAGAAATTTCTAAGCAGCAAAACATTTGGCCTGCTGCATGGCTATTTTTAACTGCTTACATTAAGCAGTTAGAGGGAAAAATGACTTAAAGATGGAATTTATAATCAAAAGGGAAGCAAAGCAAGAACATTTGAAAAACTCTCAGCCTGGCCATGTATAGAGTAAAAACGCATGCTTGGGAGTGAAAACCAAGGGTGTGGCTCAGCAAACTTCTGCCAAGGAGATTAGTATAGAGAGAAGAGACCATCAGGGGAATAGAAGAAAGACCCTGAAGGCATTTCAGAGGTTCTTCTAGACTGCCTCTTTCCTCGTAAGTTCAGAGGCCTAGAAGGGCAGAATGGTTTCGGGGGACAGTCCTGGGATATCATCTACAGGCTTACTGCCCAGGGCCTCCTCAGGTCTCTCTTCCCTGCATTCCAGTGCAGTGCTCCTTGGCTGCCCAGCTGTCACTCAAGTGGCTCCAGGGGTGGCTTAATCAACTGCTCCAAAAGACATAAATCATAAACTTTGGAGGCATTCATGCAGGGTTAATTCTGCAGGCCTGCAGAATGCAAGAGTTGTGGAGACATGGCAGCTTTCATCTAGATTTCAAAATATGTATTAAATAGCTTGTGAGCTTAGGCAATGCCTAGTGGAGCCATGGAGTGAGGCTACCCCAGAGAGTCCCCACTAGTGTAATACTTAGTGGAACCGTGGGGCAGGGACCATTGTTGGGATCCCAGAATTATAGAGCCATTGGCAACATGCAATACCAACCTGAGAAAGCGATAGGCACCCAGCTGCAATCCATGAGAACAGCCACATGGTCTGCACCTAGCAAAGTCATGGAGGCAGGGCTGCCTGAGGCCTTGGGAGCCCACCCCTCATACCAGCGTGTGCAAAATACAGGACGTGGAGTCAAAGAAGATTATTCTGGAGCTTTAGGATTTGATGTCTGCTCTTCTGAGTTTCAGACTTGCATGGGGCTTGTCATTCCTTTCTCTTTGCCTGTGTAGTCCTTTTGGAATAAGAATGCCTATCTTATACCTGTACTACCATTGTGTCTTGGAAATATATAACTTGCTTTGATTTCATGTGGTCACAGATGAGACTCTGGACTTTGGACTTTTGAGTTGGTGCTGGAATGAGTTAAGACTTTGGGGCTAAGCTGTTGGGATGAACATATTTGTATGTGAAAAGAACATGAATGTTGAAGGATCAGAAGCACAATGCTATGGTTTGAATATTTGTCCCCTCTAAAACTCATGCTTAAACTTAATCCCCAATGTGGCAGTATTGAGAATTGGGAACTTTAAGAGGTAATTGGATCATGAAGTCTCTGCCCTCATGAATGGATTAATCCATTCATCGGTTAATGGATTAATGAGTTATCACAGGAATGTGACTGGTGGCTTTATAAGAGGAGAGACTTGAGCTAGCACGCTAAGTCCCCTCACCATTTAATGCCCTGTATCACCTAGAGACTGGAGATAGTCTCCACCAGCCAGAAGACCCTCACCAGAACCAGCCCCTTGACCTGGAACTTCTCAACTTCCATAAATGTAAGAAATAAATTCCTTTCCTTCATAAATTACCCCCTTCGAGCTATTCTGTTGTAAGCAACAGAAGATGAACTGAGATACCAAATAAGGTCACATTCTGAGATACTGAGGAGTAAAATTTCAACATATCTTTTGTGAGGGCACATAACATAACAACTGTATACATAAAATCAATCCTTGTGGCCAAAAGCACTTTAAGTTTGTTGCAATGACTATAAAAAAAAAAGGAAACAAAACATTGCTAAAAGCTAGTCATATTCTGTGTATAGCATTCTCTTCAGTACTTAGTCTGAAAATATTAGATTTGGATAGAAAGCAAATTATTCCTAATGGGTCAGAATCTAACACTGTTATCTTTTCTATGTATGAAATTTTAACTTACATCATTGGGCACTCTTCTCTAGGAAGCAAATAACGTTGCTTATATTACTTATGATTTTGTTTTGTTTTTTTCATTTCCAGTGAATTGCATTTTCCTTTTCTCATTTAGATAAGTTCCCCTAGAAAACAGAGAGAAAATTGGTAGGGTAGACCTGGGGGATTTGTTCCTCCTAATTTGCTTTATTCTAATTATATTTTTATTACCCATATTGTAAATGAGACAGACTGAAGAGGCATTGCCAGACCAACTTTCCTTTTACTTATGTATTTGGATTACTCCCCCTTCATATGTATCTAGTTGTAAGAATTTCTTAGATGGAGATGTCAAAGAGTTTTAATATTTAATTTGTCCCTAGGAACATTAAGGCCAGGGTTTTATGTTTATTAAAATGGGTGGAAGGCAGGCAGCCCTGAGTCAGATGCTGTGATCCACGATCTGTATTTAGATATCACTTAATCATGTAAAAATTATGTGATTGCTTCATACTTCTGTTACATGGCAATAAAACCCCTTAGTTGCCTAATATACCTATCTATTCTGAGCTTTCAGCCTTATTGACATTTCTGAGCATTTTAACAGTTGTTTACTCCTTCAATTTTTTCCTTCTGTTTCTACCACACAACTCACTTATACTTTACTTTATGCTTGTACTTTAGCCTCTTCTGTTGGCTTCTTTTCTGCATCGACTTCTATGCATTTGTATTTATTCAAAGACATTATCCCTTTTGCCTTTGTCATATTGCATGCACTGCAAAATTGGTAACTGTTAATATTTATATACTAGTGTTGCCCAGATTGATTTCCCTAAGTTCGACATCACCCATCCTTTGACCTCAGTTGCCTCCTGGTTAGACCATAAATATTTATAGACATTTTTGAGTATAAAATGCACCTAATTCATTATCTATTCAAAAAAGTGCTTTGGTGGTAAAGCAGATCTCATTTCTTCCTCAATTAACACCTTTTTTCTGTGTAATTTTGTGGTTCCTTCCACAAAACACAATATGTACTTCCCTGTCCTTAGATTCTGAGCTTGAATAATGGGATTACTTGCTTCGGGCAATGGGATGATAAAAGCAAAGCCTTTTTCACCATGTAGGGACTGAAATGTGCCTGTGTGGTTGGACATGTTCTCCTGTACCTTTCCTTTTACATGAAAATACCATGCCCTGGCTGGCTTGCTGGTCCAAGGATGTTGTGAGACTCATTTAGCATTGCAGCTTGGCCAATCCACAGACCTGTGTTTGAAGTAGAGCTACTCAAGTGAGCCCAGCCAAACTCAATAGGTCTACTGATGTATGAATGAGACCAGCTGACAAAAACAGAGGCACCCCAGTCAATGAGTAAGATGTTTGAGAAATAAATTCTTTTGATATGCCATTGATTTTTGTGGTTGTTATACAGTAAAAGTTATCAGATTCAAAAATTGGAACATGAAGTGGAGTGCTGATAGAGCAAAAAGCTAAATTATGTGGTATTTGTTTCAGGACTGGATGGTGAGTAACAAGGAAACTGATATAGGAGGCTTAGAAAAATGGTAGCCTATCATGATGTAGTCATGAAATATTTGTAAAAACTCAAGTGTGATCATATGGAAGGTTGATACAGCATTTAATTAATTTGTGAACTTGGGCAAGGTTGATTCCAGGCAGATGCAAAAAGAGTGATCTAATTCCATTTAGTTGGATTGAATAAAGTAATAAAGATAATAAGGTAAAGAAAGCGATGAGATCAGACTTTTCTGACCTCATATTCTGTTTACTACTGTGACTGAACAGAATTCATTTTAAAATTCTTCAGCCTCTCTAATCTTGCCAGACAGTAAAATGGTATCAAATTAAGATTATAGCCTTGGAGCAAGGATAAAATCAAGAGTCTTTAAGATATATTAATGGCTTAGGGGTGTAGACCAAATGAAGAAGTAGCTTCCCAGTGCTTTGTTAAAATATTTCAAAGAAAAAGCACCATCTACTATACCCTTTCAGGGGATAAAAGGGGGAAGCATGGTCTCACAGAATCCTGATGGGCCAATAGGACTTGAAACACCAAAAGATATGTGGCTTTCACAAATATAATTGATAGGGATGGATGGAATATGTAATAAAACCTGCAAATTTGTCACTTTTATTAATGAAGTTGACTGTAATCAAGCACATACAACCCTCAGGCATTTTGGGAGACCTGGCTAGAGCAAGACCATTCAGGGCTGAAAAGGACTGAGATTGTTTAATATCTAATTTAACTTCTGGGTCCACAATTTTGCAGGCAGAATTAAGCTAAGAAAGGTGCTTAGCTGCCACAGAGGGTGTTTTTTCTAACATCCTCCTTAGAACTGGGCAAAAATAATGAAAAAAAAAAGAGTAATTCTCCAGAATATTGAGATAAAAGCCATGGAAAGCTATAGATTGAGAGCCACTCCCAGGAAGCAGAGCCAGGGCCTAATCAAGGAAGCTTATTTATCTCCAGAGTAGGGGGACACGGCAATACTTGGGTAGCAGGAATTCTGAATTGTCATAAAATAATTACACCTGTGTGATTTGTTTCCTTCTCCTTTTCAAAGGGAAGTGTTTATTGGGAGTTAAGTTGGCTCTATTCCACAAATTGCGACATATGCAGGAGGTCAAAAAGTTACCTGTTTGTTTATCTGTCATCTTCTTTTTCTCATTCTATTTAAATTTATAGGTCCCTCAATCAGAAGATACATGTCCACACTTGATATAAATCACAAGATCCCAGACTTTTAGCCTAAAGTAAGACTTTGGGTGATTTTTGGATGGGGGTAATGGTAAGTACACTTTGTATGTGAGAAAAATGTGTGTTATTATGGCCCAAAGAACATCTATCACCTCCTATTTTAAGGAAGAAGCACAGAATTTTCAGGGTTCCTTGAATCTCTGAACACAAAATGTTCTGTTCTTGACAATATTGCTCCAACCAATTTACCCAATGACATGGAAGGCTGACATCTTTTAGTAGAGCTCTGAAGTAGGTCTCTAGGTCCAATATGTGACAAAAGTAGCTCTGTCACTTGGGTCGTAGACCTAGTTGACTCTTTTGCATTTGTTGTGGGGAAGATGCCATGGTAAGTTATAGTAGGAAAATTACAATATATAACCTTTGGTTTCCAGAGAAAGTCCCCGTACCATTTGCAGCACCATTCAAAAACCACTTCCCATATTTCTGCTAAACCCTGATATTGATGGAGCCTCTAATTTTGAGACATTAAGTGTCTAGGCAGCCAGAGGTACCCATCATGAGTGGACTCTGTAAGGCCAATCAAGTCAAAAGTTTAATCAGGCTCAGTAGCATCCCTTGCAAGATGGAAGTGATATATTTTGCATAGGCATAAGCAGTGTAAAAGGCACAAGTAAGTTGCATTAATAAGTGGCCTGGATCCCAATTATGATCATCCACCACAGTTCTGTTGCTGCCTCTTCTCATCTCATGCCTATGTCAAATGGAATGGGTTCTCTTATAACAAGCTGACAGAGAGGGGAAAAGCCAAGGATAGTTCATGGAGGGGTCAGTTTGGTGTATTAGTGCTAGCTGAAAATGCACTGCTGAAGTATGGAAACCACACTTAAAGGTGGCCCTGAAAGACGGGGCTGAAAGAAAATCTGCACAAAGGAAAGAGTTCCATGTTGTGCACTTGGTCATCAACATATGGTGGAAAGAGAAGTGACTTAAGGCGAGAATGTAGACAAATTCATGAGCAATCGTGAATGACTGGGCAGATTGATCAAGGCCATGGAGGATAAAGTTTGGAAGATCAAGACAAAGAAGTCTATGAAAGAGTCATGTGGATGAACACATGGGGATGGGCATAAAATGTGAAGGTTTTTGTGTCACTCCTGTATATAATACCTTCCAGAATGGGTCCATCTTTAGAGGTCTACTAACGACCAAGTAGGAAGAATTACACAGCCAATTGACACCAGTCAACCCTATCATTGGCCTGTCATCACTGGCAAATCAGGCAAATAAATGTAGCAGCTATGGTGACAAGGATGGGAACTATATACAGACCCAACAACATGGGCCTCCCTGCATCAAGATTCCCACTCACCACCGTTGAGTAAAAAAGTTTGTAAAAAAGTTTATGAGGAACTGCATCCTCCCTGCCAAAACCCTTTTTGTGGATTTATCCCAAGTCAAGTCTTAAAATGAGGCTCCCACTCATCCCATATGCCAGCACCAGAGATCAGTGGTGAGCCTTTGATATGGCACCATACTTTGAGGAGGGCAGTGTGGTGGCAACTGGCTTTCTTGAATCCCTTCCATCCTGGAAGCAATTCCTCTTGATCGAGATTGACACATATTCCAAGGATACAGTTTTCTTTGCTGCCCACAGGGATTCTGCCAGCACCACATTTAAGGACTTACAGAGAATTTGAACCACTGACACTGAATTCCACACAACATCACAGCAAACTAAAAGACCTACTGTACAACAAAGAAGCACACAGCAAGGACAGAAAACTGTGGGATCTACCAGTCTATCACATACCATACCACTCAGAGACTGACAATCTGACAAAACAGTTGAATGATCTTTTAAATATGCTGCTAAGGCACTAGTTTGAGATGATGCCCTACAGAAAAAAAGTTCCATCCTTCAGGATGATGTATTCATACTAAATAAGTGAATAGTAGTAGGCTACCTGGGGCCAATAGAGAGATGGCAGAAGTAGTAGATCAATAATCTTTAAAGAACTCCTACGAATTACTAAGAAAAAAGTTAGAAATATCCTCTGACAAATCTGGAATGGTTTTATTTCTAAAGTTCAGTAAAATAAAGTTTTATTTTTATAATGCCGTAGGCTGAATCTAAAATGACTCCCAGCGACCCCTGTCTACTGGTATAACTTATGTTATACCTTCCTCTTGTGTATGGGCTGGGCCTACTGACTTGCTTCTTAGAATATGGCAAAAATTATAGGCTGCCACTTCCAAGATTAAACTGAAGATATGACTTGTTCCTATTCACACTCTCTTGTCCTTTTGCTTGCTTACTCTGAAGGAAGCCAGCTGCCATTGCCATATTGTGAGCTGCACTATGGAGAGACCCACATGGCAAGAAACCAAAGAAGACCTCCAGTAAAAAGTTTGTGAGGAACTGAATCCTGCCAAAACCTCTTTTGTGGATTTATCCCAAGTCAAGTCTTAACATGAGGCTTTAGTTCCAACTGACACCTTAACTGCAGAGAGACCCAGAGCCATAGGATCCAGTCAAGCCAGGCCCACATTCCTGACCCACAGAAACTAAGTCAAAAATGTTGTTTTCAGCCACTAAGTATGGGAATAGTTTTACACAAAAATAAAAAATGCACATGGGAATTATCTTCTTATGTTTTACATATTTTTAAAATTTAATATGAAACAAACTTCAGCCAAACTATACATGGTCCAATTATAACTTGGTTCTCATGCATGTTGTCTTCTTCAGACTTTGATGAGCTTGACTCTCTGATTTCAATAACAGAACTGGATTTTCGTTGAGACCTGGATTCCTTATTTCATCCTCTCTAACTTTTGATTTTTACAATGCTGGTAAGTGCTTTAATTTTACGTGAATAAGGAAAACCACTAATACTATAAAGGGAATTATCATGAGATCAATCTTTCAATCTCCTAAATTTGTATTCTTTGTGTTCTTTTGTGTGCTTCTTCAAGATTTTTCAGATTGCATCTGTGTGACAAAGTCAATCTAAATGTACCTAGAATATTTTATTGATTTCACTCCCCTTGAAATCGTTAATCCCACAAATAGTAAAATCTGTATGTCTAAGTTGCCGCTAATATTAAGACTGGGATAAAGCACTCCTTTTGTTCAGAGTTGCTATAATTGAGGAAGCTATTTTATAATCTGTATAACTCCAAAATGTGGAATATCGAGCCTAATGTCAGATAGACTCAAACACTCATGAGTTTTTTGCCTTGTTTGGTTTTGTATGTTGCCCATGAGGAAGATATTTTGATAGGCAGTGTGGCCTCTATATCCTGTTGGATGCAACAGGACAATATACCCAATATTTTGAAGACATCCGGATTGACTTTTCTGATTTTCTTCCCACTTCTCACGTTTTTCCTTCACAAGACTCCTTCCAGGGCTCCTTTCCCTCCACTCACATATTACATAATGTTTAACATTTGACTGCATTTTTTTTTTCTCCCTGAGCACATGGTCTGAGAGGTCACATGTGCAGTTCAGTATTAGCTGTCCAGTTAGTACAGTTTCCAGGAGCCTTCATTCAGGCTTGGTTCTTAAGACCTAGGGCTCCGTACAGGATGTGGTACAGCTAAGTCAAAAGCCTGGCAGTTGTCATTGTGACAGACATTTTTCAGTTACGTCCTCTGTCACAGATGCAGAATCAAACAAGATGTGCATTTCTTATTTAAAATGTCTGCTATGGCTTATTTAAAAAGACAAATAGGGTCATAAAGATATCTCCTTATTTCAGATGTTTCTACCATTTTGGAAAATGCAAAATTATATAGAATAAAAAGTGAAATCTTCCTTTTATCAATTCCTCAACCCTCCAAATTTACATCACTCTACAGAGGTATCCACTATTAATAGTTTGTTGTGTGTATTTCTGGATCTTCTACTATGCATTTACTCAAAGATAAATAGATATAATACACATCCATAATCCTTTGAAAGGAAAATATAAATGGAATCATATGTACTTGTGCTATACGTATTTAAGAAGACAAATAGGGTTGTAAATGATATCTTCTTATTTCAGATGTGTCTGCCATTTTGGAAAAATTCTAATATTAAAGAATTTTTATTATTACCTATATAATCAGTTGTATTCATCATATTTTAGCTATATTTAAAATATCTTCAGAATGTTTTAAAAATTATTAAAACAAGTACCATTTAAACGTAGTTCTGCTTAGAGATGGAACTGAAATAAACAATAAATTGCTCTTTTATGAGTGAAATCCTTTCATTTGCCACAACATGGATGGAACTGGAGGACATTATGTTAAGTGAGATAAGCCAGGAACAGAAAGTTAAACACCGCATGTCTCACTCATATGTGGAAGCCAAAAAAAGTTGATTTCATAGAAGTAAAAAGTAGAACAGAGGGTACTAGAGGCTGGGAAGGATTGTGGGAAGGGTAGTGAGAAGCGGGGCATAAGGGAGAGATTTGTTAAAGGATACAAAATTATAGCTAGATAGGAGGAATAAGTTCCAGTGCTCCATAGCACTGTAGGATGCTATAGATAACAATAATATACAGTTTCAAATAGCTAGAAGGAGGATATGGAATGGTCTCAACACAAACAAATGACATATGGTTGAGATGAAGGATATGCTAATTAACCTTATCTGATTATTATATATTATATATATAGAATTATCACTATGTACATCAATATGTACAATTATGTGTTAATTGAAACATTTTTAAAAATTTAAAAATAAATATTTGTCTACTGGACATTCTTGACTAGTTATATTTTCCCTAAAATCGAAGATTGTATTTTTGCATATTAACTCAGTTTGATAGGACAAAAATCATATTAATTCAAGAGTGGCAAACCTATAGTAATAATCTAAACTCGTAGTAGTCCTTTCTGCTCATTAAATATCAAATATTTTTATGTGCGCCTTCATTTTTCCTGTGTGCTGGGAGACAGATGGGAGAGGAGCTTCCTCCAAACCTCTCCCGCAATATTGATGCTCCAGGGAAGCGTTGCAGTCTCTGAACCTCTAGTTTCATAAGTGTCAGATCTGATATTTCTCTGAATACCTCAGAGATGTGCAGCAAAGTAACTGAAGGCATGATCAGTTCTGTCTCTCAGCCTGCAAGATTCCCTGGGAGAACTTGTACTGACCTCTGAGGAAATCCATGCATCTTAAAAACAGAATTTCTGTGCTACCACTTAATGGAAATAATGTTCCTTCACTCTTCAGCTCCATGAAACTTTGCCTCTATGGATTTATTATTCCCTGCTTTCCAAATTGATCCTGGACACAAGACAAAATGATAAAATTCCATTTCGAACTAAATGAAAATTTCTGGCATGTAATCAGAAGTACTATAATAGCAAATATTAAAAATTGAGCTATGTAGAAATCTGACAAGATGAGATACATATGAGGTTTGTATGTGTATACTATTTCTATGATAATAAAGTTCAATAAATATTTGTTAAATGAATGATTTTTTTTATCTATTTCTTTTTTTGAATTTTGGAAAGTTTAGCTTGTATAATTCATTATCTAAAGTTCTTAATTTTTCACAGTTACTAACTTGGAAAGTTTTGAAAATGAGAGCAGGTGGTTGAGTCCAAGGCCTTACATTTGGGATATTGGATTCCCCCAGGGTAGCAGTCTGTCCAGAAAACCTTTATGAGACAACACAGTCCACATTCTTTTGCTAGAACTTGTGTGGAGCGAGGCTCTTAAGGCTCTCTGCGGGAGCTAATCTAATGTTCTGTGCCGATGAGCAGACTGGTGAAATTGTGAATGCACAGTTTTCATGTTGTTATTATTGAGAAAGGCCATTACCTTTGAGAGATTTCTTCTGTTTCATTCCATTTTAGGGATAAAGATCAGGAATACTTCCTTACCAGTTTAGGGTATCAGAGCAGGGTGGAATTACGGTTCTGGCCAGTAAGGTTTTCCTATCTGTGGATTTTTCCAAGTTAATAAGCTTCATTTATTCTTCACTTCACTAAGCTTATACTGGAAAAAAAAAAAATTACCTCCATTATCTGCTTTTGCTCATGTGCTTGTAAACCTCCCTATATCCTTAACATTCCTGCTTGTGTTTGAAGACAAAGGGATAATTGTTTTTCTTCTCCAGAATTTTCACTCCTTTTGCCTCTGTTTCCAATAAAATTTTTTTTGACCAAAGTATTTATTTTGGAATACCTGCTTTCTGATAGCTGGAGTAGACAACTGAATTCCCCAAGCAGAGCTGACATACACATACTTAGGATGCCCATGTTCCCAGCCTGTGGCTAAGTTCGAAATATAATCTATCCTAATGATTTTGATACCACAAGAACTAGAATTTGACCTAGCCCACTCAGCCAGTTACATCATGAAATGACAATTCCACAAATAGGCAAAGTGCACAGCTACCACAGGGTCCTAGAGTATCTAGAAGTAGAAAAAATAAATGAGTTTTGATCACGTATTATTATATATATGTTGCTTTGATGACCCACAGCAAAAGTTTATCTTTTGAATTCATTTCATAACCAAAAAAGAAAAAAATTCAAAAGTTTTGCATTCCTATAATCTATATTAAATTTGTAAGCATTTTATGCATAATTCCAACTCAGCCCCTAAAATATCAACCATCACTTTTCTACTTCGAGCACATTTACTTGTGGTTTCACATTTTATCAGCATTGCTATGCCCTCTGATATTTACAATACCTTCTGCTGCTTCTTCATCATATAAGGTCTTACTTCCTCCATGAAGGCTTCTTAAATGACTGAAGCTTTCCTTTATTTTACCTATCTAGATTTTAACATCTTGTGTGTTGTATACATTTTATTTCTGTGTGTATGCTGTGAATCTCAAATCTCTTTTTACTTTTGTTTACAAAAAAAATGCCTTTCCCCAAATTGAATCCCCACATACGCATAATTAATTATCTTGCTGATTTAGTAATTTTTTTCTTAAGAAATGAATCATCTAAATAATTTTTTAACTCATTAGATTGGAAATTCGTGGCAGAATAATTAGCTAGTACTTCTTTGCCTAGTGTTCTCATCATTCTCCTACGTTTTAATCAGTATTGGAGCTTATTGATTAGACTCCCAACTTGTGTCCAGCCTTAGTCACCAATGTGTTGAAATTAATCAAAAAATCCAAATTATTGTAGTGAGCAAACTGAGACAATAGATAATACACCCATGACTTAAAGATAATCTGAAGTAAGTCAACTAAAGAAACAACTTAATTTGATTGAAGTTTGAGTTTTCCTAGAATTGGTTTCTTGGCAAGAAATCTTAACAGTAGAAATAATGGCATTTAAGAAAATAACTCATCAGTTGCATTTTCTTCTATGATAGATAGCTCTATGGAAAATTCTTTTATCTTACTTGAAGTGATGGTAGTCATGTAGCACTTAAATATATTCATTTTTTTCTCTAAAATGCTCCCAAATGGAATTTTTTTTCCTCTGTATATTTCTACCAAATCAGAATTTAGATTCCACAAAATTGTTATATCTCATATATTTTTCTAAATTTAAATTTTGGGTGGTTGTTTGAGGTTTTGTTTTTCAGGGACAATAAAAAATAAAGATGAGGTTAGAAATAAATGCTTTTTTTTCTAACTTGTTTTACTAATTCTGAAAAGAAGAAGTCTTAAAACCAAAACTAAATAGTCATGTTAGAGTGACAAAGGAATAAAACGTCATTGCTCTGAGTCATTTAGAGGAAAGAGAAAGCATGCTTTTTTGAGTAGCATAAATACGCAATGCTTTCTGCTCTTTACGAACTGATTAAATGATTTGGACAGGACCTCTGTTAGAAAGGTAGTTGCAGCATTGCTGAGAAGGTACTGATGCGGCTGGAGTTCCCTGTGAGAGTGAAATTCTAATAAGGAAAACCCACATTCCTAAGAATTTAAGCTACGTAAAAACATATACCAAGAAAAACGCACTGGCTAAACTACATAAAAGTTAACTGTTATCTTTTACATGTATATCAGAAAAAGTCTATGTCCACATATTCAAATCTTTCAGTTAGAATTTATTGATCAAAAATGCATTAATTTAATCAGACTATTTATCAGAAAATTTGTTAATATAACTTATCCAATGAATAAAGAATAAAATGAATATAAACACTAAATCTATAAATAATTTAAAAACTCACTAATATTTTATAACAAAGTAGACATTCAATTATTTATTTTATGTCTTCCATAATAGATTGTGGGCAGGTGTATGCCTGATCCTTTATTACATTCCTAGCATCGGGTCAGTGTCTGGCTCATAGCAACAACTCAAGACCATTTGTGGTCTTAAAAGAATGGATAGATGAGTCAATGAATGATAAATTATTGTGAAAATAACCATACGTATTGTGCTCCATAAAAGACCTCTACATTGTCCATTATATACCAGCTCTTTCCATGAATTCTAGGGAGTTTTTTATGTAGAATCAAAAAATATCTCACTCATATGCTAACATTCAATTAGATTTTATGCTTAGTAATTTAAAAATTAGAAAGTTAGTTTAACCTAAATTTACAAATTATGGATTCTATGCAATGATTATAAAATTACTTTATACATTTCTCCCCTTTCTTCCTTTTTTCCTAAGGAAATTAATTTAGACTTTGGAGAACAACCAAATCTGATATAAAATTTATTGAACATATATTTACCAAATTATAAATCTTTTGGTCTCATTGAAAAATAACTTAGTATTTGTCTTTAAATTTTCCTGAGGCCACCTCACTATGCTGCCTTAGTCTCAAGGTAAGGAACTCTCAAAATAAGGAAAAATGCTCAAAATCATAGTTTTGAGGTACTGGTTACAGTTGATCTAATGTTAAATAAAATAAATATCTAATTATTAAAATAAATATATGCTTTCTCGTACCACATAAAATCCATTCAAAGTGCATAAATTCTATTCTGGAAAACTTTTCGTTACTTTATTTCACATATGCTGAAATAATTTGTATAAAGCATTTAGTAGCTGACATTCGACTACATTGCTATTTACAATAAATCTTTGAAGTAGTTATCATTTGACCCATTTCATAGAATGGGGAGAATAAGTAGCTTGCTCAATGACATAGAGCTAGTAAATGTAGAGCTAGGATTTAATCCTAGATCTCACTGACCACAAAGCCCAGGTTCTTAGCTGTTATCCACTGCTTTATGGATTATCCCTTGATTTCAAGTCATGGATTTAGCTCTGGATAAACATCTCCAATACCAACTTAAAGAAAGAATGAGTACAAGAGATCTTTTCACCAGAAAATATTAATGTTCATGTCTTGGAAACAGAGGTTAATCATAAATGCTGATGTCTTGGTACAGTTTGCTGAGTCAATCATGCATTTCCAGAAAGACTAGATTTCCTAAAACAAAATAAATAACCCATACAATACAGTATTAGCAAAACTTATTTGAAGTCCAAGTTCTACAGTGTTGGGTGAACAGTCTGCCCTCTTTAGCAGTATTTTATTATTGGGTAAAGGAGATGTATGTATAATTGTTTACCTTAAAATGTTGAGAGGGTATAATGAGATAGTATATGTAACATGCTGTTTAAGATATTACTAAGCTTAGAATATTTATAGGAATTACTGTTTTGATTAAAGAATGAAATCACCTTCAGTACGTAGTTAGTGCACACTTGTGTCACTAAATACAAGCTTATTGCTAACAGAGTCTATTAAAAGAAGCCCCATGAAAAGCAGAACACCTTCTTATTGAGAACTGAGACTCTAGCTCTATAATATGTGGGTTCAAATCCTGCTTTGCATTTACCAGCTCAGTGACTTTACCAGCAACTTCCTTTAACCTCTTTGTGTCCTAGTTTTCTTCCCTGTAAAATGGCCATCCTAGTTCCTACTCATAAGGTTGTCACAAATATGAAAATAATTTAAAATTGTGCTTAGTGTTTGGTAAACGCTCAGCAAATGTTAGCTGCTATTATTATTATTCCTTAAGTAGGCTGCTTTTTTCTTAGGAAAATTCTATTATGTCCTAGAATAACCTTATACTTTAAATGTAACAATGATTAAGAAGAATTTTACCTCTGAGGATTGTAATCCTATTGTTCTAAAACTGTTTACATTATCTGAGTTTTCTTCCATTATTGCTTTTCTATTGTTTTTCTGATAAGAAGTAGCTGAACATAAAGTAGACTTTTTGACATTCTCTCTCTCTCTCTCTCTCTCTCTCTCTATCTTTATCTCTTTCATACAGACACACACACACACACACACACACACACAGACACACACACACCTGGTTATTTTGATATTGTTCCTTGAAAAATATGGCTTTTTCAGCCAATTGTTCATAGTTAATTAGTGGAATTACAAATTATGTTTCCTCAAGTTCTTGAGAACAAAACTTCAGTTTCTGTTTTAAAGCAACAAAAGAATATCAGTGTGAAATCAAAGCTTCTTAATTTAGATAAAGTATGGTTGAATTGGTTACTATTGAACATTTTTCTCTTCTTTTATTGTCCCAATCTGTAGGGGCTTTAAAAAAGTATATTTAAATAGGAGAATAATAATAGCACAGAAAAAATCTTGGGCTGCCACATGTTCATTAGCATTAATTTTTAAATCTTTATGAAACTGAACTGAACTTGAGGATCTGATTTTATGTACTTTTTTACCAGGCAGATTACCTCACTGACTTGCCAGAAGCTATGAAGTAATTTAGGAAAAAGATCTGAACTTTAGGAAAGATACTATCTAGCTTGTATTCATTATATTAATAGTAAAGATGGTATAATTTTCATTTATCTTAAATGGCATTGTGGTAAGTGTTGGGAAAATAAAATTGAATACAAAATCTTCTCCCAATCGAGAAAACCTCTTCACAATGTTTTCAAGCCAAGAAAGAAAACAGTGTTATTATTGAATAAGTATTAAATCAGAATGTTATGTGCACCCCAGACAATTCTCTAAAGGATTGCAAAGACAGAGGGGGATCTCACACTTTTACATTACGTTACATATGTGTTCTTAAGATAAACAATGCATTACATATATACCCATTGTATGGATGTTCTCAAGATAAACAATAACGTATTTTCAAAGAAGAGAATTTGACAGCACCATTTCTTACACATGGTTTATCCTAAATTCACCTGGTAATTGGGATGACTATTTGTGCTAGTTAACTGATTTTACACAAAGGAAAAACAAACTTCTCATACCTTTATAACAGCAGAGTTTTGTAACTTGGAGCAAGGTTCAGAAAGAAGTTAGGCTCTCATCCATGTACAGAACTGGGGAACAGGGATGCTACCTCTCTTGATGTCTACATTTCAATGGGATGACTCCCAGGTCTTTGATAAAGACATTTCAGGGTCCTAAAACTGAGATGAGGCTCATTTAGCTTTTAAAAGGATTTAAATATTTTTCAAGGAAACAGAGTAAGAAATTATAAGTTTTCTAAAGTGAATGCTCTAAGAAAGGGGGAAGGCATCTCTTCCCTTATTTTTAACAGGGAAAATTAAGTCTCTTATCTTTATTTGTCCTTATGTAAGCATAGTCCAAATTGCCTCTGATTTTAATAGTAGCAGGGTAGAGAAGGAATGTGAATATCAGAACCTTAATTACGATATTGAAGATTTCACCTTTTACCATTCCCAACCCACAAGCAATATACTATTAATGTATGTATGAGTTAAGGACTACATTCCTGTTACCATTGGGAAAAATAAATTATAAAACCCCAAAATGTACTGTAGATTTTGATAGGTTAGATGCTATTGAATTAGAGAAAGAAAGTCTTAGAATTCTCTATCATAGAAAATAATGGTTAAATAATAAAATGCAGCTTTTATTTTCTAACAAGGGAAGAATTTTCTTTTTTTCCCCAGAGGTACTCATCTATTCTTTTTCCTTCATTTATTCTGAACACACCATGAGCAAATAAGGCAGGATGAAGCAATAGGAAATACATAGAATTGGGTCAAGTTTTCAGTCCCAAATTTCATTAGTTTTTTTTTTTTTCCACATTCGATCATATTTTATTTATTCTTCAATGAGCTCAGGTGTTATTTCAACAGTAAAGCTTCGACAAATGTTTCTCAGGCTTGGTTAACTTTCCCCCTTGCCTAAATCTGTTCACATTATTGTAATGGATGGTATATAACCACTTAGTACTTCTTGATAATTGAAATTCAATCACTGGAGCTAAATAAAGTCAGCATAAATTCTTGCTTATATTATATGATGGAAGGAATGCAGAGGATGCAACTAGAGGTTATAGTTATGTACCAGCTTTCCCATGTACCAACTTGCTGTAGGTAACCATAATATCTACCTCCATGGAGTACTGTGAAAATTAAATGAAGTTATGTGATGAGCACAGTGTAAACTATAAAGCCAAAGTAGATCTGAATCTGAATGAAGCTCAAGGAATATTACTGGGTTAAATATGTTTTCAAAGCCTTTCTAAGACTTAGCATTTTATCCTCTGCTGATTTAGGATTTAGGATAATATTGCAGATTTACTTCCTTTAATTTCCATAGTACTTTACATTTATTTTATTTTAAGTACTTACACTTCAATTTCATTTGTTGGGTTTTTAAATTTTATACCACATGGATATTAACCTTTGTGAGTGGAACCTGATTAATTGGTATCCATTGATGTCTCTGAGATTTATTTAAAATTGGAAATGGGAAATGGGCCTAAATAGACATCTGGTATGAAAAACAAGTTGAAAGCTTGATATCCCCTGGGTGATAAAATGCATTTGATTTAGAATTACTAAATGATATCATTCTTTAGAGGTTTTTCTTTAATTGGGACAAGAGTCCAAAAATTTGGTTTTACCTGGCTAAGAAACAAAATGATATTTGAAGATATAATATTATTTCTTAAAACACTTTTTCTCTATGAAACTGGAAAACATCACGTACAATATCAATTTCACTTCTAAACATATACTGGAAGATGTTAGCATCACTTTTCTCTTAGGGAAAAGGAAGACTTTCTACATTCTATAGAGTTTCGTCTCTTGAGCATTAGGACACATGCTTAGATACCCAAGCAAATTAGTACACGTGCCCTGGAAGATGTCAGGTACATGCTGTCTGAGAGAGAGATAAGCAAAGCATATATCCAAGTTGTGTTTATGTAATAAAGCTATTTTTTAACTCATGAGTTCTATTTTTACCTATTTTTTCCTAGAAATATCTGATGTAGCTGTAAAATCTAGGAGTATAGCCACTTATTATGGTTATTTACATGAAGAATATTTTGATTAAAAGTCAACTGATTAAGTATTAAAAAGTTATTTGCCAATAGCAAATACACTTAAGTTCCTTCATAGTACCTCATTAAAAACAAACCAAAAGTGTCTTAAAAGGGGACTTTAGCAATATTTTTCCATTTTTGAAAAGCCCATCTCTATTTTACTACCACAATATTATTATTATTTAGCAAATGTCTGAGTTGTAATTTTAGCATTTTTGAGCCTGGATTGAATTCTAACAGTATTTTTCTAAGTTGAAATTAAAATAATCAAGTTTAGTAGTGAATGTGAGTAAGAAGATGATTAATAAGAAAGAAAAATTGGTTAAATAGTTACATCAACTAGGTTAGAATAATTTAAATTAAGACATAAAGGAATGTCATAGAAGAAAGTTTGAAAACAAGTGATTGATGTTTTACATTTAGATGTAGCTGGTAAAAATTCCAGAATTTAAATTGTAATGTTATGGCCCCATCTTAAGACCAAGTGTGAAGCAGAGGTGTCTGGATGTGCCTAGAAAAACGGAGAGGAACAGAAGCTTGCATCATTACCCGTGTTCCAACCACATGAGGAAGAGGGAGTCTCTGAAGAAAACTCATTCAACCAGAAGGAAGGAGCAGCCATGGGCATTGCATATAATATTCTGAGAATAGACTTTTAAAGTTCATCCTCTTTGATATTATTGAATTGTTTGGCCTGAGAACAAACAGAATCAACACTACCATGAGACTCCATTTATAAAGCAAAAACCAAACGTGTCCTCCCCACCTCACTTTCCCACATGATGTTCTCAGAGGACTGTTAGTGTCTGAAAACACAGAATTACTTGGTGGCACACTGGGAAACCCTGTAGTGCCCAGTAGGGGCTGCCACCCTTGTCTGGGCAACATGATGCTGGATCAAACAGATGGATTTTTAAGCCTATATGAAGAATCAGAGTATCGCAAAAACAGTCACAAGAAAATTTGCCTTGGGCTGGTGACATTTTGTCAGAGATACGGAGGCAATGAATGAGAAAAATGGAGTTATTCCTCTTGTAATGACCCCATGTGTATATACAGGTAAGGCTGGGGAAACTGGAAGAACTCTCTGGTGAATGATTGAATGTCCCTGTCTTTTAAGAGGAAATAGCTTAGAGAGGTTCTGATGATTGGTCCTTTGGCCATTTGCATGAACATCCAAGAGCCTGGGCACTTGAGGAAGGCTGATATTAGAAGGTACTGGAAGAAGGTTTTAGGGTGGGTTGAATTACGTCTACGTGATTAAGTTCTTGAAAAAAAGCTTTTGAGCCGACACACAGCACATATTGCACAATATGGAGTTTCCAAGGCCCCCTCTTGCTCATCACAATGAGCTTCACTCTTTGGAGTTTGACTTGAATAAGTTGTAAAGGAAGAAGATTGCAGCTTAAAGTCCCCTAGAACCTCAGGTTCATGAGAGAACTTCTTAAACTATTGATGGCACTGATGGATAGGGATAGAGGATTAAATCTAGCAACAGATGGCTTCTCACAAGAGGGAAGGTTAGAGTAGCAATCTCTACATCTAAGTGAGTGTGATGAACTTGGTTCTATTTTGATCCTGGGTTCATAGTAATAAAAACACCAAAACAAAGCACTCACTAAACTTTAGTATGTGCCTTAGCAATCTGTTAAGTGCATTATACACACCATCTACTTTATTCCTCACAACCATCTCATGAAATAGGTATTGTTATTATCTCTTTTAGAAAGATGAAGAACTGAGGCTCATAGGAGACCAAAGACTTGCCTAAGATTTCACCATATTTTAGGTTTCCAGGCACTGTGCCTAACACTTTACCTGCATTATTAAATTTAATCCTTAAGCTACTATTTAAAATAATGACTTATGAAACTTGAGCTATATTGAATGTACCTAGATACATTTTCATAAAAATTTGTTTGTATAATATATTTGAAACTCAGGCTTACAGTTCAGGTGTGTTGCCAAGTGGGGTACATTGGGATAAGGACTAAATTTTTCTGACATTTGTTGGGTGGAAATGTATCCACTTTTTTCCCCCTATAGTATTAAAGCTCTTAATAGAACTAAACAATTCTTAAATGATAACCTATAGAAGAGGTATAAAACATATAATAGATTGCATTATAGCGTGTATTTAAAAGCAAGAAAGCTTGGTTGTAAATAGTTGGTTATTTTCTAAATTCTTTTTTCTCAAGCACATTTCTCTTACCTACGCTTTTGGTATCTTTCCAGACCTAATTGCCGGTTGTTAAAAAAATTATATTAGAGATGAGTAGATAGAAGTTGATATTATTCTGATGTTATTACCAGCAATAGTAGAAGGAACAGAGACCAAGTCTGGATACTTAACTCCACTGAAACAAAAGGCAAAGGGTTTTTAAGTGCTGTGCTGGGAAAGCACTAGAGGACATTTAGTGGGGAGGTTGATCAGTGGGAGTTGTGGACACATTGAGTTATTCCTGAGAGTGCAAATGTGTTTCTCTGTGATTAGGCCGTGTGTGTTTGCTAATTAGTGCCCATTCAAGTTAGTCTCCTACCCTCCCACAGAGACTGGGAGATAGGGGTGTTATCTCCTTCAATATTTACATTTCAAAAAGATTGTTTCCAAGTCCTTGAGAAAGACTTTTCCTGGGCTGTAAAACTGGTAGGGCTGGGAGATTTACATTCATTTCATTTTGAAGGGGCATAGAGAGAATTTACAACTACAAGTTTTCTGAAGCAAATGATCTAGGAAAAGGGAGGTCAGGGAAGAAACCAGTCTAAAGTGTAGTCAAGCCAAGGGGAACATTGAGGCCGTCTTGATCACTATCACCCTGATGTTTTTGGATGTATCTGCAGCTTTGTCAGGAGGGTTCCTAGCAGTTTTGGTGACCCACACAGTATTGTGTCAGCCACAGTCCTGAAAGAGAAGCTCCTAATGACCTTGTTCAAGCTAAGAGATTTAACCCAGTTATGGTTCACTGTTTTGGAGGTAGCCTCTATTTTTATCCTGTGCCAACATTCAAACAATATTTTTATCAAGTTAAAAAAAAAAGGTTATTTGCAAAGTACTAGTGAATAACATAGATTTAACTAAGGAATTCTGAGAGGAACACAGGAGAATTCAGGTCACATGAAAAATAAATTCTAATATCCCTCAAAAGCCTCTGCCCTTCATCCCTTTTGAACTTTCTGTGAACATCTGCCCTTCTCTTGGAACAAAGAAAAAGACTGCTTCCAACTTTCTCAGAGACAGCCCCAGGGGCAGAAGTCAGAGACAGACTCTGAATGCGCCTATCGAAATCTCTGCTCCAATGTCCCAGCCCCACTATACAGTGGTCTCTTCCTGTAAGAGATTTTACTACTAGAATAAAGAAGATAATTCCCTAAAAATAGGTACATTTAAGTCCTTCCCTAAATGTGAATGGTACTTTAGCAGTTGAAGAACTTTACACGAACTCATAAAAACTCAAAAGGAAAGTCCAAGGAAAAAACATGTCTACATAAAGTTATTCTTTCCAAGGACCCTGAAAATTTCAGCCAGGGCTAACTTACTGCTTCCTTGACCTGAACGTCTCCTGTGAATTCTGGTACTTTCTTCCTCATGCATAATTAAATTACATTTCTTATCTCCTCACTATTCTGCTAAATCTCTAACGTAAGTCAACTCAACCTTTCCTGAAAGTCTTCCTGTAAGGCAGCCAAAGTTCACTTTTGATCCCCTTTAGTGAAGAATTAAAACAAATTCTATAAAACAAGCCAGAGCACACAAAATTTAAAATGGATCATAATAGCCTAGTGACTTCACAAAATCATTGTGCTTTTATTCTTTTTTGTAAAGAATGCGGTAAAGTAAGCTTTTACTGTTCAGGGATAAGTAATTCTCAGATATTATTTTCAGATCATAACAGAGTTATATAGCATAGCTACAGTGTCATAGGATCTGTTCCCAAGGAACTTCTGGGCAGTGAGTTGTACACAGAAAGAAAACCAAGACGTGCAATGAAAGAATAAAACCCTGACCTGACATTGTCATGAGCTTCTTAGTGTCAACAGAATCATACTTAGAGAATAAGGGCAAGATAGTCTCTTATGCCAAAAAAGCTCGGGTCTTCTATTTTCTTTGAAATGGAAAGTTGATAAGACAACAGCTGACTGGTTAAAAATCTAAGTAAGGACAATTCCTGATGTGTCAATTTGCATTCTAAGGACAAGTGAACATTGTATCATCAATGGGCTTAAATTCCTAGACAAATCTAGAAATGCTGTTTTAATCTATGATATAGCTGGTAAAGTTTATAGAAACATTAAATCGTAATGAAACACAGCTGATTATTGTTTCTTTTCTCCTTCAGAATGTCACTATCCAGGCAAGACATTAAATGATGGCTAACCTACACACCTTTGCCTTGATGGACTAACTCCACTGGGGTACATTGTAAGAAAGTTTCAGGAGGATAATTTAGATTAAACAGGTAGCCTAATCTCTTAAATCTCCGATTGGATATCAGAGGATAAGATGAAAGATATAAAAACAGGAAGATAATAATTCCAAAGGAGAAATGATGCTGTGGAAAATGGTTCCTAAAACTGTATATATTTTACCCACTTCTTTTTAAATTTTTTTTATTTTAAATTATTATGGACATATAATAGTTGTACATATTGAGGGGGTACATGAAATGTTTTCATACAGGCATACGATGAGTGATGGTCAAATCAGGGTACTTGGGGTATTCATCACCTCAAGAATTCATCATTTCTTTCTGTAGAAACATTCCAATTCCACTCTTTTACTTATTTTAAAATGTAGAATAAATTATTGTTAACTATAATAGCCTATTGTGCTACTGAATACTAGATATTATTCATTCTACCTAACTGGATTTTTGTACCCATCAACCATGCCCTCTTTGTTTCCTTCTCCGCACTATCTTTCCACTTCTCTGATAATCATCATTTTATTCTCTATCTCCATGAGTTCAATTTTTTAGCTCCCACATATGAGTGAGAATATGCAATATTTGTCTTTTTGTGCCTGGCTTATTTCACTTAACATAATGTCTTACAGTTCCATCCATGTTGTTGCAAATAACAGGATTTCATTCTTTTTATGGCTGAATAATATTATATTGTGTATATGTACCACATTTTCTTTATCTATTCATCTGTTGATAGACACTTAGATTGATTGCATATTATGGCTATTATGAATAGTGCTGCAATAAAAATGAAAGTGGCGATACCTCTTTGATATATTGATTTCCTTTCTTTTGGATATATACCCAACAGGACTGCCAGATCATATGATGGTTCTATTTTTAGCTTTTGTGGAACCTCCCTACTATTTTCTATAATGGATGTACTATTTTACATTACCACCAACGATAGTTGTGAGTTCCTGTTTCTCCACATCCTTTCCAGTATTCATTATTGCCTGTATTTTGGATAAAAGCCATTTTAACTGGGGCGAGATGATGTCTCACTGTAGTCTTGACTTGAATTTCTCAAATGATTAGTAATGTTGAGAATTTCTTCATGTACCTGTTGGCCATTTTTATATTTTCTTTTGGGAAATGTCTATTCACATTTTTTCCTCATTTTTAGTTGGATTATTTGTATTTTTCTTCTATTGAGTTATTGGAGCTCCTTATACATTCTGGTTATAATTTCTTATCAGATGGAAAGTTTGCAAATATTTTCTCCCATTCTGTGAGTTGTCTATTCACTTTGTTGATTGTTTCCTTTGCTGTGCTTTTTGGTTTGATGTGATCACATTTGCCATTTATGCTTTGGTTGCCTGAGCTCTTGAGGTCTTATTCAAGAAATCTTAGCCCAGATCAAATTCCTGGAGACTTTCCCAAATGTATTTTTCTAGTAGTTTTATAGTTCCATATCTTAGGTTTGTGCTTAATCCATTTTGATTTGGTATCTGTATATGGTGAGAGATAGGGGTCTAATAACACTCTTCTGCATATAGATACATAGGTTTCCTAGCACCGTTTATTGAAGAGACTGACCTTTCCCCAATCTACGTACTTGGCACCTTTGTCAAAAAATGAGTTGACTGTAAATGCATAGATTTATTTATGGGTTCTCTACCCTGTTCCATTGGTCTATATATCTGCTTTTGTGCCAGTACCATGCTGTTTTGGTTACTATACCTTTGCAGTATATTTTTGAAATCATGTAATGTGATTCTAGCTTTGTTCTTTTTACTTTGGTAGTCTGGCTTTTCTATGGTCCCAAATAATTTTAGAATTACTTTTTCTATTTCTGTGAAAAATGTTATTGGTATTTTTGATAGGGATTCCATTGAATCTGTAGATGGCTTTGGGTAGCATGAGCATTTTAGTAGTATTGATTCCTCCAATCCACGAACATTCTAGGTTTGAAATAAATGTTTATTTCTTTCAGCATTTTTAATATGTCATGCCACTCTCTCCTGGCCATATAAATTTTTCCACGGAGAAGTCTGGTGCTAGACATATCAGAGCTCCCTTATATGCTGCTGCTTTTAGGACCCTTTCTTTATTCTTGCCCTTTGAAAATTTGATAATAATATGCCTTGAGGTAGCCTTATTTGGATTGAATCTGGTATTTGGTATTCTATGACCTTCTTATACCTTGACATTCACATCTTTCTCTAAATTTGGAAAGGTCTCCCTTATTATTTCTTTGAATGAACTTTCTACTCTAATCTCTCTCTCTTTACATTCTCTTTAAGGCTAATAACCCTTAGATTTGCCCTTTTGAGGTCATTTTTTATATATTCTAGGCATGCATAATTTTTTATTATTTTTCATTTTTTCTCCTCTGTGTCTTTTTATATAACATTTCTTCATGCTCACTAATTCTTTCTTCTGTTTGATCAATTCTTCTGTTGAGAGATTCTGATACATTTTTCAGTTTGTCAATTGAATTGTTCAGCTCCAGAATTCCTGCTTGACTTTTTAAAAATTATTATTTCAATCTCTTTGTTAAGTTTTCTGAAAGAATTCTGAATTCCTACTCTGTGTTATTTTGAAGTTCATTGGGCTTCTTCAAGACAGCTGTTTTGCATTCCCTTTCTGAAAGGTCACATATCTCTGTCACTTCAGGATTGGTCACTGGTGCCTTATTTAGTCCATTTGGTGAGGTCATGTTTTCCTGGATGTTCTTGATGCTTATGGATATTCTTCATTTATGTCTGGGTATTGAAGAGGCAGTTAAGTATTTATTCTAATCTTTGCAGTCTGAGCCTGTTTATACCTATCCTTCTTGAGCAGGCTTTCCATGTATTCAAAGGGTATTTAGTGTTATGATCTAAGGCTGTGGCTGTTGCAGCCATGTTAGCACTTGGGGGTACCCTAAGTCCAGGAACTCTGTGACTCTTGAAGACTTCTAGATACACTGCCTTGGTGGACTTGGGTAAGATAAGGGAGAATTCCCTCAGTTACCAGGCAGAGTCTTACACTCTCTTCCCTCTCTTTCCCCCAATCAGAAGGAATCACTGTCCACGTGGGCTGCTTGGAGTTGGGGAGGGGTGGTGAGAATATTCATGTGGCTACTACAGCTGGTACTGTACAGGTCACACCTGAAGCCTTATAGATTGGCACAGTATGGGGCCTGACCCTAGGCCTAGGGCCACTACTGCCTCACTACCACTATGTTTATTTGAAGCCCAAAATGCTTTCTTTAACAGGTGGTGAATCCTGCCAAGAATAGGTTCATCCCACCAGGGCAGCGTATTTCCTTCTGGCCCATGGTTGGTCTAGACATGTCATCAGGAGCAAAGGCCTGGAATTGGGAGCCTCAGGACTTCTGCCTGGCATTTTCATTTCCTGTGGCTGAGCTGATATCCGACTTGCAAGACAAAGTCCTCTGTACTTTTCTTTCTCCTTTCCCATGTAGAAGAAGTCTCTCCCAGAGCTGCACTCCCTTGGTTACCACAGCTGGTTTTGCTCTGGGTTATACACACCCTAAATCCGCTGCCTCCAAGACCAAGACAGCACCAGATTTTGCCTAAGGACTGCAGTTCTTATGGCCTGACTGCCAGTCAAATTTATTCTGGGCTCCAGACCACTTTAGTCAGTTGGTGGTGGAGCCAGTAGGTAATTGGGTTCCCCCAATAGGATGTTGATACCTCTCTGGCCAAGGACTGGTCTAAATGCTCCCTCCATTGGTGCTGGCAGTATTCTGCTCTGGTTGTGTTCCGCTGTGATAGGGCAGCAGTAGTTTCAATATAAAGTTCCACACTCACTTTGCTGTCCCTTCCCCAAGTGCACAGATTCTCTCTGTGTGCATTTCCTGGGGATGTGGGAAGGTGATGTAGGCGATGCAAGACTGTCTTTCCTTTCCTTTTCAATTCCTCTTTCCTTGGTATATGTTAAAACCACTTACTGTGATTGCTCACCAATTTTTTTGATTCTTATAAAGGTGCTTTCTTGTGTGGATAGTTGTTCAGTTTGTATTTCCTGTGGGGAGACAATCACTGGAAGATTCTTTTTGACCATCTTGCTCTACCTTCTCTCTATTTTACTCTTTTCTTATGAAACAATTTAAAATAATGTCCGTCTCAATTAAGGCAAATAGAGAAATAGAAATTTGGCATTGAAAAAGAATGGAGTGGAGAACTTCAATTCATCAGCCATCTTCTTGCCTTGTCTCCATTCGATTAGTCATCTAATCAGAGAGGCAAGCAGAAAAAAAGTCACTTGGGAAAAAGAAGGATTTCTCCCAAGGAGCATGAGTTGAGTAAGATATGGCCAGTAATAGCAGATTTTCGCAGTATAAAACAAGGACAGATTAAGAAAGAGAGAATTTTCATCCCATAGTCTCATGTTAAAAGGATGAAGAGAAAGAAAAAATGAAGGAAAGAACAGATACAAATCTTCTAGGGCAACAAATCTTGACCCAACACCTTCCCTGAACCTTTGGTAATATAGAGAATATGAAGGAAAGACACATGGAACTGTGTCTTTGGGAAGTGGTAATGGCCTAGGGCAGAGGCAATGGTTAGGAGGAAGCTTCAATGTGGACATGGCAGCCAAGCGAGTGTGAAATGGGTGTGGGGATGGATCTTATTTGCATGTTAAGAGCTGCCTGTGTAAAGTTGATTATAGTCATTCAGATTTATAAACTACATTTTGATAAATAATTCTCATATGTGGACAGAGCATGCAGAAAATGTAGCAAATATCCCTAAGGACACTTTTAGAATTCCCACCCTTTCTAAATAGCATATTATTAAATAAACAGCACAGTGTACAACACGATGTGGGGCAAGAAATTGGGAACACAGAAATAAAATGTAAGTAGTGAAATGTTGTACAGGCAAAGGACATTCTCATTATATATAACCATGTTTTGAAGTAAATTTTTGGGTCTTGTTTTTTTCTCACATTCTTTTTAAGGAACAGCAACTGTAGTATGATGAAATACTTGACCAGTTATTTCAAAGCTGTCCAAAAACTTAGAAGAAAGGGTATTTATATTTTCATACCGAAGATTTTTATATATCTCACCATGAACATCATTATATACCTCAAAACATATTCTTGATGAATTGAAACTCATATTTTTATGATATTTTACAGCATTTCATGTTGACATAATTTTAAACAATTCCTCAATTTAGCCTCAAGTAGGAAACATATTGGAAGCTACAACAGATTTCAAAATCCCAGTAGGATCCATACTTCGTAAAGCAAAAGAAAACATCATGATAAGATAAAGAATTTTTTAAAAAATCAAGCCATTTTCCCCATAATTTGTAAACTCAATAAAAATTAAAGAAAAAAATCACAGAAGGAATTAATTGCCTTTAAAATTACTAATGAAAATCTACATAGCAAATACAATCAATTCTGAAAGATTTGACTACAAAAAGACCCATGTCCAGTTTTGTATCATTCAATTGTTTTGATCTTTTGTATTCCTTCATTAAACCCGCTAGAGAAACAGTTGTGTAATGAATGCTCTGAATATTCAAGGTCTCCAACTTCAGCCAAGCCCTCACTAACAACATGCGACCCTTGTGGGTTCTTGGTTCATTCCCTCTTCTAATCACCATGGCAGCTGTTTTACACTCTCCTCAATCCCACACCCCACCCTCATCAGGTGGCTCTATTTCTTTTTTTTACAGAGAAATTGAAGCTTCTAGACATTAGGTCCCACAATAATAAAAATACTCCCTACAATCACCCACAAAACTGATGTTCTCTTCCATTCACAGATCAGAACATTTAAATTCCCAAGTAGCAGACCCTGTATTAAAATGCAGATCTGACTTTAAAGTTCATGTTCTTTTTTATCATACTAGACTGCCTCTCAAGGTAGTGTCTACTGAGGTAGTGTCACTTTGTGTAGGTTCTGATGTTGGTAGATGCTATGCTTTATCTTAGTTAATCTTTATAATAAAACTACAAGTGAGAAGTGCTATTCTCAGTTAACAGATGAGGAAGCAAGAATCCAGAATGTACCAAAAGCCGACCAAATACAGTTACCTATTGAGAAAAGTGGCTCTAATCAGTGTTTTGCCATCTCTTGAACAAATCTTGAACAGAAAAGTTTGTTAGGAAGGTAAAAGTTGTTGACCAGGACCTTCTCTACTGAGTGACTTTATGTCTACCCAATCAAATTCTCCCCTTGGGAAGTATAAATGCAAATAAAACAACTTGTACACTTCTCAATTCCCAGAAGACAGAAGAATGGGGACCTGGGATATTGTGCTGCTGGTGAGAGGATAAAAATAATAAAAGGATGGGATTGGGTTTTCCTTTTAGCTTTCAGCCCTAGCCTTCATGATAACACAGCTGAGGTGGATATACATATCTTTGTGACTCATTTCACTGACGAATGCAATTTCTTTCCAATAAAACAAGTAATGTTTAGAATTTTTCACAGTAACCAGATTCTGTGAGCGCTGCCTAACTTAACATAGCATCCAACATCAGAGAATGTGATTGTCTTTGCAAACAAGAAATAACATTTAGAAGAATACATTGTAATTAAAGCAAACTTTACAACTTGAGTAGACCACGAATATGGGCAGACTCAACTTTTCTCCCATAAAAATTAGATTTCAGTGGCCTGTGCCTGCTGACTTCACCTATAGCAACGACTTTCCCTCCTTCTGTCCTCCTCCTCTTCCTCCTCATCCTTCTCTTCCTTCTTAATAAATAAGATGTTCAACTTAACACTGTCACAAAATTTTATTTACTCAAGATTAAAATATGGTTGACTATATCAAATTTAAATCTAAATTTCAAATAGATCATGCTAGAGTTTTACCCTTGCCTCTAGTTAAAGGAAAGCTTGTGAGAGCACAAAGCCAGATAATGGTCCCATGAATTAGGTGGTGGCAAAGAGAGATGGGTGGTACTTTCAGGATGGAGTACATCTGCCAGTGTTGTCTTTGTATGAAATGAGCCATATGTCTTTTTTATTTTTTTATTTGTTCTCCCATTTGTCTGTTAATGCACCCTTGCATTGTATCCAGTTTTTGGCCATTGTGAGTAAAGTTCTTATCATTAATATGTGATTTTATTTTTCTTAGGAAAATGCCTAGGAGAGAGAAATCTGGTTTAGAGTCTAAGCCTGTATATGTGTGTTTTTGCAAAGTAGTTTTATAATCCTAGTAGCAGTGATGAGATCTTCGACATCCTCACCGTTAGAATTTGTCAGGGATATTTGTTTGTTTGCTTGTAATTCTACTGAATGCAAAGTAGTATTTTGTGTAATTTTAAAAAATGATATATACATTCATATTTATGGGGTACATGTGATATTTTGATATATGCATGTGTAAGGATCAAATAGGGTGATGAGGATATCCATCACCTCAAATATTTATCATTTTTTTATGTTGGGAACATTTCGAATCCTCTCCTCTATCTATTTTTTAATATACAATAAATTGTTAACTATAGTTATCCTACTGTGCTATTGAATATTAGAACTTATTCCTACTATCTGACTGTATGTATGTCTGAACCCATTAACCAACCTTTCTTCATCCCCTCACCCAACCAATACCAATTTTGGGTAACCATTATTTTACCCTCCTTCCATGAAATCAACTTTTTTACCTCATGTATGAGCAAGAACATGTAATATCTGTCTTTCTTACCTGGTTAATTTTACTCAACATAATTTCTTCCAGTTCCATCCATGTTGCTGCAAATGGCAAAATTTCATTTTTTAAAAAAATTCTTCTTTATGATGGAATAGTACTCCATCCTATATATATATTCCACATTTTCTTTATCCATTCATCCGTCTGTGGACACAGACTGATTCTGTATTTTGGCTTTGTGAATAGCATGGCAAAAAACATGGCAATGCAGGTATCCTTTTGATATATTAATTTTCCTTTCATTTGGATAAATACCCGGTAATGAGCTTGTTGGACAGTATGGTGGTTCTATTTTAGGTTTTTGATAAATCTCCATACTGTTTTCCATGACTGTACTAACTTACATTCCCACCAATGATATATAAGAGTTCTTTTTTTCTCTGCATCTTCACCAGCATTTGTTATTTTTTGTCTTTGATAATAAGCATTCTGATTGGAGTGAGATAATATCTCATTGTGGATACTTTGATGAACAATATCAAATTTGCAGTTACATTTCCTGGAATATTAGTGATGTTAGGATGCTAGACATTTTTTCATATACCTGTTAGCCATTTTTATATCTTCTTTTGACAAGAAGATGTCTTCTATTCAGATCCTTGTTCACTTTTTAATGAGATTATTTGGTTTTTGCTATTAATTTGAGTTCCTTATATATTCCAGATATCAGTCCCTTGTTGAATGAATAGTTTGCAAATATTTTCTACCATTCTACACATTGTCACCTCACTCTTTTTATTGCTTCTTTTGCTGTGCAGAAGCTCTTTTATCCCATTTGTCTATTTATCTTTTTGTTGTCTATGCTTTTGAAGTTTTAGCCTCAAAATATTTGCCTTGACCAATGTCCTGAATTGTTTTCCCTATGTTTTCTTCTAGTAGTTTTATAGTTTTGGGTCTTACCTGCAAGTCCTTAATACAACTAGAATTGATTTTTATATGTGATAAGAGAAAAGGAGAGTCTAGTTTGGTTCTTCTGCATATGAATATCCAATTTTCCTCACAAACTTTATTAAAGAGAGTATTCTTTTTCTAATTTATGTTCTTATGGTTTTGTTCAAAATTAGTTGGCTGTAAATTTGTGGATTAATTTCTGAGTTCTCTATTCTGTTCCAGTGGTCTATGCGTCTGGTTTTATACCAATACTATGCTCTTTTGATTAGTATAGCTTTGTAGTGTATTTTAAAGTCAGGTACTCTGACGAATGCCGTTTCCTTCTTTTTACCCAGTATTGCTTTGACTATTTGACTATTTGGAGATTTTGGGGGTTGCATACGAATTTTAGGATTTTTTTTTCTATTCTTGTGTAAAAAGTCATTGGCATTTTGATAGGGATTGCATAGAATCTGTAGATTTCTTTGGACAGTGTGGTCATTTTGACAATATTAATTCCTCCAATCCATGAGCTTTGGATGTCTTCCCCATTTTTTGTGTGAAGAACATTGCATGTGATAGAGTTCTGGGGACTTGGCTGCACTGCTGGGTCTAGTTGGTGTTGTGACACTGCAGACCTTTTTTTCAATGTGGGAGGATGTCAGTAGGACCCCAGGGATGTGGAGATGTTAAACATCACTGCAGGACGTGGGGGTTAGGTTGTCAAAATGACACCTTGCTGCAGCTGCTTCTGTCTTAGGGTGTGCATGAGACCCAGTACAGACTCCCTCTCTAGAACAATGCCATCGTGTGTACTCCAAGCAGCTCATTTTACTAGTTTCAGGGCCCACAAAGGCTGAGGGGGCTCTTCAATGGCTGGGATTGTAGGAGCCTGTGGTGGAAATATGGGTTGCTGGGGATCTCTTGCTCACCTTTTCCCTGCTGTAGGGAGCTACTCCTAGCTCTGAGTCTGTGCCTGCTGGACTGGTTGCTTTGCTTTCCTCTCCTGCCATGCCTCAGAGGTTCCCCATCACTTCCCTGCTGAATTACGGTATTCCCTCTTAGACACTTTATTCATCATATGCTATTCATTTGCTCTTTTGGTTCTTCTTTGTGGAGGAGGTAAGTGCCAGGCACCTCTAGTCAGCTTTCTTAAAGCCTGCCTTTCCATATGTCTTTTATTTTAATTTTAACAAGTAGAACTCTATGTATCTTATTAAGCGTCTTTGCTAAAATTTCTGGTGGTAGGAATATTCAATTAAAATGTTTAACTGTCACTAGGGGCCAAGAGAATGAATAATTGTATACTCTGTAGAAGCTTATAATTTCTATTTTAATTTCTTCATAATTTTATTGACTTTTATGGCTTTAAAACATTGCTTCCTGTGTTGACAATAAATTCGTAATTGTGAGCTGGTGGTATAGGTTATTAGATTTTCTGTCCTTTTAAATTTATGTCTTTATAAGTTTTTACACAATAACAATAGAAAATCCACTTGCAGTAATTCAAGCAGTATATATTAATGCCTAAGAAAGCAAAGAAAGGATCCCATGCTGAAATAAATTAGATTGGTATAGTGTTCATATTTACAGTAATATAAATTTTTTCATTATTGGCTGGTTAGTCATGTATGAATATAAACAGGGACTCTAATCACTATAACAATTTGGAAGTATATCATGCCTATTTTTCCATATAGTAATTGAAATCAGAGATTTTAAATTATATATCACCTCAGCCATGCTACATTCTTAAAAAAATCACAATTGTGTTCAAATGTCATGACTTAGGGTTACATCCAGATAAATGTAGATGACATATACATTATTCGCTATTTACTTTGAAAAGTCTAGTGCAGAAAAATGATTATGCTTTATTTTATGTTTTTGCTCCAATAGATGTAATAATCTGAATTGCTTGGCCTAATAGGTCACACTATAGATAGAATAACATCATTGTAGAAGTTGTTATTTAGATGTGTGAAGAAGAAAATATGACTTCCTAAGGCTTTATACTGGTAGATCTCTAGCCCCAGAGAATTAGAATGCATGAAAAAGATCAGGCTTGACAAGTCTTCACAATTAGGGGACAGAACCTCATGAAATGTAAAAGTATTTAAAGATCTCATAACATGGTATGTGTTATAGTTACAAGTGTGTATAGTATTTTAACTGCTATACAATAACAGTCTATAAATATGCCATAATGCATAAAGACCATACTCTCACAGTCGTATCAATGGAAATTTAGGTTGTTTGTGTTTTTTTTTGTCTGTGTAAATAATTCTGCAATTTACATTTTTGTATCGTCTTTTCATGCACATGTGGGTCTGTGGCATTGTTTGGTCATATGTTATACATTTTCAACTACGTTACCTATTGATAAGTTGCTTTCCAAAGTTTTATTCATTTCTACTTTACTGAAAGTGCTTGAGAGTTCAAATTACTCTATGTCTCCAACCAGCACTTGGTATTATATGATCTTTTTGTAACAAATGATTGTGAAATATTACTTTGGTTCTGTCTTACTTTTGCTGATTACTAGAGAGAATGTCATGTTTTTCACTTATTGGTGATTTGGATATCTTTTTTCTGCAAATATGCTGCTAATAGGCTTTCCCTACAATGCTATAGGTTTATATTTTATGTAACTATAGGTTTATATTATATAATAGGTTTATAATTGTATGTATATTTATAGAAATCCATCATATAATTTGATAATTCTTTATAGAAGTTTTGAAAATATATTTTCCATAAAGTTGTTATTAATATTTTAAATCTCAGACCTAGGCATAAACCTTGAGTATTGTTATATCCTTTTAATTAATTGACTTCTTTATTATTATGAAATTGTCCTATTTATGCCTAGCAATATTCTTTGCTCTGCAGTCTGATTTATCTAATATTCACATGACTACTCCAATTTTCTTTACATTAGTGTTAGCATGGAATATCTTTTCCATACTTTAAATTGCAATTTATGTTTGTCTTTACACACATTTTAAAGTGTTTCTTAAAATCAGCATATAGTAGAGTGCAGTGTTTACTATCTAATCTGACACTTTCCATCATTGAAATGGATGCTTAAGCAATTTATAGTTAATGTAATTATTGAAAAGATTGGTTTCAAGTCTATCCTCTTTCTGTTTTTTTCTATTTTCCCCAGATGTTCTTTGTTTCCTTTTCTCTTTTGTCCTTCCTTTGGATTAATTATTTTTATGATTCCGTTTGAGTTTTTTATTTTATTGGTATTAACTCTTTGCTTTATTATTTTTGTGGATTTGTTAGGTTTATGGTAAACATCTTTAAGCTGTCACAGTTTAGCTTTAGATGATAGTATAGCACTATACATACAGTATAAGAATTTTACATAATATACTTGCATTTCTCCCATCTTAGTTTTTGTTATTGTTGTCATGCATTTTATATTAAATATATAATAAAATCCAAGAAACATCAATATTGTTTTTGTTTAAAAATAAATATTTTTAAAAGATTAAAATAATAAGCAAGAATTATAAATTTTCTCATGTTGTTACCATTTCAGTATACTTCATTCTTTCCTGCATATTCAGATTTCCATGTGGCATCATTTTCATTCTGACTAAAGGGATTCTTTTCACATTTTTTATAATTTGAGACTACCAATTATCAATTTTTTGGCCTTATCTGTCTTAAAAAGTCTTTGTTTTACTATCATTTTGGAAGTCCTTTTTTCAGCTTATATTATTATAATTCTAAGTTGACAGGTATTTTTTGTCATTTTATACTTAAAAATGTTCTGTTGTATTCTTTCTTGTATCGTTTCACACAATAAATGTGACATCCTTGTCTTCATTTCTTTGTCTGTAATATCTTTTTTCTTTGCATAATTTTAATATTTTCTCTTTATCCCTGGCTTAGAGAAATTTTGTTATAATGTTTCATGGTATAATTACTCTCCTGTTTCTTGTGATTAAGGTTTATTGAAGTTTTGGTTTTATACTTTTCATCATATTTGAAAAAATTTCAGCCACTATTTCTTCCATTTTATTTCTGTATTCCTCTCTCTTTTCTCTTCTTCAGAGATTCTAATATTAGGCCACTTGTACTTACCCCCTAAGTCACGGATGCTCTGTTAATATTTGAAATTCTATTTTATCTCTGTGTTACATTTCAGATAGTTTCTATTACTGTCTTCAAATTTGTTAGTCTTTTCTAGACACTCTACAAAATCTAATCTGCCATTAATTGTATCTGGTATATTTTTCATCTCAGCTATCATAGTTTTCTTTTCAATTTTGGCCTTTTGTATATCTTCTATGTCTTCACTTACCTTTTGGAAAATATATGATATAAGTATAGTAACTATATTTATGTCTCTAATCTCTTAATTTTAACAATTGTTACAGTTATGGGTAGGATTGGGTTGATTGATGTACTCTTTATCATGGAACATATTGTTCTGCCCTGTGTGTACCTGGTGATTATTGAATGTCAGGCATTATTAATTTTAATTTGCTTGTCTTGGATATTTTTTTATTCCTGTAAATATTCTTGAGCTTTGTTGTGGATGCAGGTAGATACCTGGAAACACTATTATCCTTTCAAGTCTTGCTTTCGAGATCTGCTAGATGGGACCAGTTCAGGACTCAGCGTAGGGCTATAATTTTCCATTAATGAGATGAGACTCTTTTTAGTACTCTAGCCAGTGCCAAATGAGTCATGAAGTCTTCCAGTCTAGCAAGTCGGAGCAGGCACCATTCTCCACCACACGTAAGCATCAGCACTATTTCCCTTAATCCTTTTGGGTGGTAGCTTTTGCCCTTAGACAGTTTCCTCATATGTGTGTGCTGGTCAGTACTCAAGTGAATTATCGAGGGGGACCACCTACATGTCTCTGTATGTATCTCTATAGTGTGCTCTCAGAGCAGCACTATTCTTGCTAGTACTGCAACCTATCAATTTTAACTTCTTTGGTCATCCCTGACTCTCATCTCCTCAACTCAAGTATTTTACTTGGTTCTCCTTGCCTGTTCCATGGCCTGGAAACACTCTTAACTCAGGGACAATCGTAGGGCTCAAATTGCTCTTTTCTTTCTCTCCAGGATCACTTTCCATCATTGGTTGATGTCCAGTGTCTTAAAAAATTTGTTTAGTATATTTTGTCAGTTTCCTTGGTCCTTCAAGATAAGAGGGTAAATATGATGCCTATTTGTCCACCTTGTTTGGAAATGTAACTCAGCATTTTCTTTTTATTTAGTCTCTAAGTAAGTTGCATAATATTACAATGGTCTGGTTATTGAATATTTTGTGATTTTTGTGGCTCTCACCTCTAAAACTATCTGAACTTGTCAGTCTTTTCATGTGTGTGTGTATGCAGTTTTCTTTAACTCCTAATTATGCTAATTTAATTTACAGATATAGATAAATGGATATAGAAACATTAAGGTATATATTTTAAAATCAATTTTAGTAACTTACTTTTAAAGAAAATAGTGCTTTTAATCTATTATTTTTCAAATTTATCAAAATATATAATCTTATTATTTTTTTAATTTCTCCCTTTTTTGGTAGTTATGTCTTTTCCATTTCTAATTTGCAGTATCAGTGCCTTATCTTAGCCTGGATGCCCCCCAAATAGAATCTGAGGCAATGGTTAAGTGTAAGTACTTTGTTGGGGAGTGCAATCCAGAAAACTAAGTATAGGATTGAATGAGTGAAGCAAGCAAGGAGAGAGAGCCAAGGCAAAGATGCATTATTTAGTTGCCTGCAATTATGAGAGATTAGTTGTTATCATAATAAATGTGCCCCTGGAATATCCACCTGGGAGGAGATAATGGAAAGGATTTATCTATTAGTTCCTTTCATCCATTGTAACTTCCACATGCAGCACCAAACACTAGACACAAATACGAATTTATTACCATTGTCAGCCAACAAATTGTCTGCTCTGATGTACATTTCTGTCTTTATTTTTGGCTGCAAGGATTTTGATTGTATTTCTAGGGTTTAACTTGGCATTTCAAAAGAAATTTTTATGTATATTATCTAGCATAATTGACTGTCTTGTGCGGAAGGGTTTCCCTGCCATATTAGAAAATGAACAGAAACATAGATATTTAAAGTTTCTTGTTATTGAAAACAAATGAGCACAAAATGATCTAAATATCCTCTTTTTTTTTTTCTATATTAACTTGGACTGAAATCTTTTAGTGAGCAAGCAGACACAGCCTGGTCATTAGTATAACATGACAGGACAGTGAAATAATCTTTCATGCAAAGAAAAATATTTTTAAGTAGCATTATGGGATTTGTTTTGATACATTTAATAAAATCATGTCTATTCTATTTCTTAAACACTCCTTGACTCACGCATGAATTATAATTTCTTAATTTGCCTTATTTTTATTTTCACTGCATAACTAATCAATACTCTACAATTCTGTCAGAGATGCTCTTCAATAAATTAAAACTTCTCCAGGTTTCGGCTTCCAAACAACATTCTCCAGTGAAAGGCTCCAAAGCTCCTTGGTGAAGTGACTGATTCTAGGGGTTGGCCAGAGAATATTTAGAATGAACCTAGAATATCTTGTGGTGCCAGAAAGTAATGTAGTGCTCAAAAAAGCATAAAGGATAAGTCATATTAAAGGGACTTAGGAGTAAACTTGAAGATGCTCCCAACATTCAGGTCTGAGACAATTTAAAAATAAAATAAATAATGATAGTAATGGAATAAAACCCACAGAATGAACCAAATGCCTATGACTGTATACTGACAGAAATAAATAATTAAGGAAAATTATTTCCTTAATAAACAAACAGCTCTTCCTTACAGTAGAATTCCAATTAATAAATGTAGAAGAAATCATGGAACCAGGAAATCATCATGAAGTACACCATGATAATAACTTTTGTAGGCAAAAACCATTACTGGATGTTAAAAGTGGTGAGCAAATGCACGAGAAGAAACAAGATACTTACATAGAATCAAAGAATCACTCCACAAGATATTTATTCATTACAAAACGAAAGAGAAAACATGAAGCGTTTAGATTTTGTGTTATCTGGTTCCTATACATTTTGGCAGACTCATCTACTACCAATCAGTCTAGGTAGATGTCAACCTCTGGCTGCAACAAATTGTTTGCAATTTTCCCAATGCTTGATGTTTTCTCTTAGCCTATAGGTTTTGAACATATATTTATTCTGTTCAGAGGCTGATTTCTTCCAATTTATTTCATGGTTAATTTAAAAGAATCTGTAAGACTCAGTGCAATGAGTCCCTCCTTTCTGTCAGGGTAACCTTAATTATCTCTGTTTTCACAAAAGCCGTAGTTTACCTCTATTCTACCACTTACACTGGGTTGTAATTTATGATTTACTTCTCTGTTTCCTCCACTACCCTAGGAATGATTTAAAGGCAAGGATGGTGTCTTTTATTATGGTATCCCAACAGTACCTAGGATATAGTAATGTTACAATAATGATTTATGTAAGGAATGTTTGTGTCTTATGTAAAGTGAACCAGTGGTAGAGAGTAAAATTGCTTTTATTTTTATCATTTTTAAAGGAGGATAATGTGTATTATTAATATTTCACTGAAGATGAAACTGAAGACCATTTTAATATATTTTTGAGTTCCTTTTCTCCTTAATAGTACAATTCTGAGACCATGTTATCTCACTTAGAAGAAAAACATCTCACTTCAATCAACTCTTTAATTGGTGGCTGTATTAGCTCAAATGTCTTAGCTCATATGTGCTGACTTTGTTTCTTGTTCCATTCCTTATCTTTGCCTTTCTATATTTGGGTTATTGATGGATAATTTGCTTAATCCTTGGGGGTCCCGTTTGCTCCCTTTTTCCTCCCAATGTTCCATAGTATTGCATAGAGAATAAACATACACACTGCGGAGCCAGCCTGCCTGGGTTAAAATTCCAGCTTGGCCACGGACTGTATGACAATGAGGAAGTCAATTAATCTATCTCTGCTTCAGTTTTATAAAATGGAAATATTAATAGTAATTAGCTCATAGGGTTATTGTGAAGATTAAATGTTACTATACAGGAAGCACTTAGAATAGTGTGTAGCTCCCTAAAAAGTTCTCTAATTTATTTTGGTATGTAAACTTTCATATCTTTAAAGAGAATTATAAGTTCATGGAAGGTAGAAGAAATAGTATACATGGATCAGAAAAGAAATACCCCTTTTCAGTAGATATGCTTATTTGGAAAACATCGGTGAGTATCCACTATTAGTTGAATATTTACTGGCAGAAGCACCACGTTTTTAAAAAAATTGACTTTCACTCTGGGTAAATATCCACTTAGATTTTTGATGGGCTGTCACTCTAATACATTATAGACAGAGAAACATATCTATATTTCTTTTTTTCTTAGTGTTGGTCATGTGCCATTTTACACAAGAATGAAAAACCATACTTTGCCCCTAACTCATTCCAGACAAGTGGTATATTTGAAAAAGAGCTACTCTGATATAAAATCTTTACTAAGTATTTATTGCACTGAATGAAAATATCCTCCTTTATCTAGCAAAGATATGTTTGAAGAAGGTCCTCAAAGCACTGGACCTGAAATGAGAATTACCTTGAAGTGTGACCTTAGGCGAACTGCTTTAACTTTCTTCATCACTAAGTTGGCCATATCAATAATGTCCCGCAAATGCATTATCTGAAATTTATGGATGCAGTCGTGTTCAAATTCAAATTAAGAAAAATCATGTAGTGCATATATCATATATTATTTAATATCAAGTAGGGTCTGGGGCAGCACCCCACAGAGGAATACGTTAATATATAAGCAGCGATTCATGAATATTTACACTGAGTGGGAAAAGTAAGCTCTATTAACAGCTGCACAAAAGTTCAGAATAGTTTTGCCTTTAAATGGGTTTTGGCAGCAAACTTTACAATTACAAAACTTTTGCTCTCCAGTGCTTTTTGGCTTTTGAAATAACAGATGAAGTATCATATACCTATACTTGTCTTCTATAGAATAGAAGGCAGTTCTTAAGATCAAATGAGATCATTTTAAAAAGGAATTCTATAAATTACGAAGCGTTATATAAATGTAAGGCACTAATATTACCTATGTACTTAATTTTATGATTATTTTATAGGGATTTTACTGAATATGAGGAGCTACAAAATAATTTTTCTTTATGGTAGGTTTGAACCTAGTTTAAAGAAGACAGGATGTGATAAAAAGTTACCTCCTACTAGTGTATGGGTGCTTATACTACTTGAATGTCATTGAAACCAACATGAATTTATGTGTTTTGCAGGCATTAAAGTTATATTTCCTACTAAAATAATGTTGACACATTTCTGCTATTTAACCCTACTTTATATCTCAGAGATCTCAAAAGCTCAAAATTTATTATTCGTTTACTCATTTGAGCATTGCTAACTTTGAATTATTATGTGTGAAGTAAACATTCAGTAGAATTTCACACAGGCTTAAGGACCTGACAGAAGGGTTATTTGGTGGTTGGAACTATACAAGAAATTCTAATTTAAGTGATAATTGGACACAAAGTAAAACTAATTAAAAATTTCTCCTGTAGATCTTCAATACTCGTGAGTAAATAAAAGTAACACATTGCAAGGAGTCTTGTTGGAATGTGTTAGGAACTACCACTGCAGGTGGCCAAGAGGCCACAATTAGAGTTACAGTGAGATGTTATTGGCAACTGTGGACAAGAAAAACTGTGAGTGCTCATTTGGACTTTCCCAACGTGGAATTATGTAGAACTCTGTTCAGCAGAGAGCCTCTGGAATGAGGCTCACCTTTCAAATCTTTGGTAAACCACTCTGTGCATAATTTTAAAAAATTTTTTTTTATTTCAGCATATTACAAGGTCTGTAAATAAACAAGTGTAAGTGTACAGGGACCAGTGCACTGCCCATTACTTTCTTCTGTGCTATTTGATACATTAATTGTTTAACTCTTCATAACCCTAAACTAATGTAATCAACATATTGGATATTAATAAAATTTATCTTGCAATTGGGCTTTGATAATTGACACTGTGACTGAGTGATGGAGTTGAAATACTGTGCTTCTAAACACATGATTTTGCAAAATGTCATCCTATTCATTACCATTTCATTCCAACACAGTCAATCATTTTATCTTGGAAAGAAAATGCCTCACCTTCCCATGTCTCAATTGGCACAATTCATGGATCCAAAAGTTGCTCAATCTGAATTGGAGGAGATAACAGAGAGAAAATGTTTATTGTGGCTTACATACATAGTTTCTTATCTTGTTTTTTGGAACTCAAGACCATCATTTATTTCTTAATGATAGTGTGAAATACTCAGTTCTACGTATTATGTTACCAAACCGGATGTGATAAACTCAAGGAGTGTAAAATTTTATTTTTTATTTTTATTCCTTTTTCTTTATTAACTTGGTAAATGTTTACGAATTGATTTGTATATACCAAACACTGTGTGATTGGGAACTGGAGATGCAATGATAAAAATATAATTTTTTTTTTCAAGTAGCTTATTGCCCAGCAGAGGAGACCAGTGCATAAACTATTGCTAACAATGATAAAAACTAAGAAAAAAACATTAATAGTTTTCATCTGTGGAGTGCCTACTCCACATCAGGCACTGTACTTTTCATATGTTTACATAAATAATCTCATTTAATTGTCACTAGAATCTCATGAAGTAGATATTATAATGCTATTTGTCAGATTAAGAAACAGATTTAGGAAGCTATTAATAACTTTCTCCAAGTCTCCTAGCAAATCTGTAGCAGAACAAGTACTCCAACCTGGGCATTTTGACTCCAAAGCCCAAGCTCATAACAATTATATTATTAAAATGGGACATGTTATCATAGAGGTATATATAAAAGGTTATGGTAGCATGTGGATAAGTGAAGTGATTAATTTTATACCAAAATAAGAAAGGAAAATCCAAGGAAAACCTGCATAGAGACAAAGACATTCTATTGAGCCTTGGAGGGTGATGTGTCATTTATTAGGCGGAGCTAAGGAAGATGATTACAAGCAGAGGAAATAGAATTAGCAAGGGTATTGAGTGAATGCCTGAGAAAAGTAGGCAGTCTGAGGTGATTAGGCTTCTAAGCCTGGAGTATGGACTGGACAGAAAGAGAATGAGCCTGGACAGGTGTGTGGGAGTCAGGTCGAGCACATTATACTTAAACCACATTAAAGAGTTTAGACTTTATATGATGTAGACACGCCAAATGATTTTCAAGCACGGAAGTGCCAAAGTCAGCTCTACTCTAAAGGGATCTGGCAATTGTGAAGTGTAGATTGGAGTAGGAAGAGACTATATAGGGAGATTTGTTAGAATTGTTGGAAATGTTGGCAGGCCATAAATGGGCCTTAATTAAATAAAATAGTAGTTATGTAAAGGACAGGAAAGAAGAAATGCAAGAGAAAATTCAGGAATGGAATTAATTCAATGTGATAATGTACTCTGGAGATTGGGAGAAGTGTAGAATAATTTCATGGTTCCTAGATTTGATACTAGTGTGGATGAGAAAACATTACTAGGAATAGGAAAAGCAAAGGAATGAGCCAATTTGAGGGGAAAAAAGTGAATACACTTATGAAAATGTGGAGTTTCAGAAACGTATGGTACAGCCAGGTTGAGATGTCTGGTACATGTAGATAAAATAATGCAACTATTTCTTATATAAAAGTAAAGTAAAAACTTATAATGCTGACTCAAAAATTGCAGCAGGGTATCCCTGACAGAAAAAACACTGATGGCTGCTATGAATGACTGACTCACTAATCATCTATGATGATTTTCTCCGCTCTTCAGTTGCCTCCAAGTATGCAACCTTGGGGGGCTTAGCATCAGTTTCTGCTTGAAGGCAGAAATTCTTTCTTTAAGGACAGTCTCCCTGGAATTTGTGCATAGAATAGGCATGAGGGAATGTGGGGGAAGAGAAATTGAACCCTGTTTCTCCAAAGTTGAAAATTAGATTCATTCTTTGCTACAGTTTGGATATGGTTTGTCCAGCCCTGCTGTAATTTGCAATTTGATCCATAATGGGGCAGTAATGGGAGGTGGGGCCTAGTGGGATGTGTTTTGGTCACAGGGATGGATCCCTTAGGAATAGAACAAAGCCCTCCCACTGGACTCAGTGAGTTCTCACTCAAGAACAGATTAGTTTCCTGAGCAAGAGTGAGACCCCGTCTCTACTAAAAATAGAAAGAAATTATTTGGACAACTAAAAATCTATATACAAAAAAATTAGCCGGGCATGGTGGCACATGCTTGTAGTCCCAGCTACTCAGGAGGCTGAGGCAGTAGGATTGCTCAAGCCCAGGAGTTTGAGGTTGCTGTGAGCTAGGCTGATGCCACGGCACTCTACTCCAGGCAACAGAGTGAGACTCTGTCTCAAAAAAAAAAAAAAAAAAAAAAAAAAAGAATAGATTAGTTTCCCAGAGAGCAGATTGTTAAAAAGAGTCTGGCTTCCTTGCTTTTGCTCTCTTGCTTCCTCTCTCCCTGATACTCTCTTTGCACGCACAGCTTGCCTTTTGCTTTCCTGCATGGGTAGAAGCAGCCTGAAGTCCTCATCTGATGCAGCTGCTCAGTCTTGACTTTTCAGCCACCAGAAGCATAAGCCAGATAAACGTTTTCTCTTTATTAATTATTCACTTTTAGGTATTCTGTTAGTGTAATACAAAATAGACTAAGACATCCTGATAATAGCTTGATGAAAAAATATTTACAAATGTCTTTATTTTCAAAATAGTTTCCTCTTAGTGAATTTTTTTACTTTAAAATTGGGTTATTACATATCTATATATGAATCATTTAAATAACTAAATACAATCAGGATTTCAAATATCATTTTAAGATATATTTCTCCAATATGTTGTGGTGTTAATGTATGTATACAGAATTCTTCCAAGTTATAATTTCTAGAAATTCCCAGTGCTAAGAAATATAATTTTTAGGAACTTAAGTAAAATTGTGTTAGTCCATTAGTCACACAAGTAAACAAGTAGTTATTTTGGTAGTTGGGAATTTTAATAAACAAAAACAAAGAATAGTTATCACATAAATTTCAGATAAACATATATTTGGTTCAAATTCAATACATAGCCAATAGTTTTATAGCAATTTTCTATTCTAAGTGCATATTTTGGCTTTTAAAGGATGGATACATCACAAAACACTCATTAAAACCTCTAAATTTGAAAATAATTTCTCATCTGCTATCTCATTTTATACCATCAAATAGTCTGGGAAGATATTAATAACTCGTTTTATATTACTTCTTGGCCCTCTGGCTAAGATCAAGTGTAATAACTCATTTTACAGATGAAAAACAGATGCTAAAGGATTAAATAGGAAATATGTGACAAGTCCATCTTTTAGTTTTGCAAAGCATAGAGTAAAATAATTATGACCTGTAATAAAATTATGTTACTAAAAATAGTTAACTGCCTTGCGAATAGTTCTAAGAATTCACTGCATATAGAACCTTCCTTTCTTCAGTTGATTTAACCTTCGGTGTACCATAAAAAATCAATTAAGTGGTGTGCATTGCAAGATAATCTATGTGGTGATAAACCAATTCCTTCTTTGACTTTTGTTCAACGAATTCTGTCTTCCTCTGTTTCTCTCTGTCATTCTTTTGTCTCTTCCTCTTTCTCATGTTTCTGAAAAATAAAATAAAACAAAACAAAAACTTTTGGATCTGGTTTTTCTATTAAGGAATTATCATTCAGCTGCAGATACGATATCTGGGAGAAAAAGAGGAAAGGTAAGAAAAAGAAAACAATATTTAATAAATGTCCTTTCTTTACCCCTCCTGACCTCTTCCCTCTATATATCTTCCTCCCTCTTTTAATTTTCTCACTTCTCAGATTTAGAGTGATAAAATAACAGAAAATTTCACCTATGGCACTAGAAAGATGTTATTCAAAGGGAGGAGAAATAAAATATTTAGTGCTTTGACACAGTCTGTGATCTGATTCTTTTTATTGCTATAGTTCACAGGATGTTAAAAGGATTTTATTAATGTGGTTAGGGCTAGATACACACTTGCCGTATAGTGTTTTATATCTGTATGATCTTACTTTGTAAAGTGTTGTTATGTAATGAATCTTTTAATGATATAAGTGCTAATCATTTTTTTTTTCGCTAAAATTTCCTTTATTTGTTTTGTAACACATGTTGCTGATCATTGGCTTGATAGTAACCAAGTCAATATCTAGGCCTTGTAGATGAGTTCATGGGCAGTTCACACCAATGCCCTTGTCTTCTATTTTTCAATTCCAGATTAATTTTCTAAAGAGAGGCATGTCAAGTACCCAAGGAGAATTTTTAAGTGATCTGGTGACCATCTCTTTTAAAGAAGATTTATTTACACATTTATTTCTATTATTCAAGTGTGTGTGTGTGTGTGTGTGTGTGTGTGTGTAGTAATTTAATAAATGTCTTTGCTTTTCGACCAATAAAAATGACATCATTGAATTGAAATGTTTGGTGAATATACTATTCCATGTAAGTATGGCAATAAAATATTTTTATGATTATGAATTGTAATTTTGTTTCCATCTTGATAGATGGTACCACTGTGATCAAGGATAACAATGAGTTATTTCTTAAATCATTATAAATAATTTCCAAATATAGGATGTGGTGTTTGTTGTATATATTACTGTGGATATTATAATTGATTAAAAATACTAATTAGAAGAGTAATTATATTTATGTCATTAATTTATGACCTCATTATCAATTACAGTTCATGCTTTGATGTAAAACTTGGCATAAAATTCCTAGCAAAAATATTACCTTTAGTTCAATGTGATTCAATCTACAATAATCCAAAAGCTAAGGTAAATCGATGTTGAAGGAAGGGGTGAAATAAAAACATTCCCACAATGGTGCAAAGTGCTAACTGGACATTTTCTTTAAGAACAGAATGAATCATTTGTGTGTGTCAGAACGGCAGGGTCACTCTACTTTCATGTTTCAAACATGTCATTGTCCTAGACTCAGAAATCAGCTACTAACAAAAAAATTAGAGGGTACTCTTTGGCATTGAAATAATGATTTTTGTTCCAATCTTAGTATTTTGATTTATTCTAATTACCTGAAAATATTTAGACACAAATCAATTAAAAACTCAGATGTTTAAACTATATTGTTAAAGGAAGTGACAAGAACATGGTTAAAGAGGATGGATTAATACAGCAAAAAACAAGATGAAGTATGTGAGGTAATCACAGAACTAACGAGCAAGTTAATCATTCTGAGAACAAGCCATTGCTTCCATTTGTTTCATCTGGTGGGAAATTTAAATTCCTCCTTAAGTTATCACAGGATCTAGGATTCTGTGGCTCTGCAATTTAATATACTTTATTATTTGGATACCTGATTAATTAGAAAGTTTGAGAAGCATATCGTGTTTTTTTAAGCAACTGCAATAATGCTCTCAGGCACCTTACTAGGAGGAAAGTTAACATCCCAAGTACCCAACTTCATATTGTTGTGTTCTTGATCGATAAAAAGATGAGGACAGTAAAATGTCAAAAAACCAAGCAATATAGACCAAATATTCTCTAATAAATTAGTTTTCTGTTCCATGTCTAAAATGACTTGCTTAGATTATCAATATATTCACTGTACCAATTAGTGTAGGCAAAGCAAAATTTTGAATAAAAAATAACAACAAAAATGAATGGGCTGATGATAGATTAAGTTAAATTATCTTGTTCTTTTTTATGTCATGGAGACCTCGCCTATCACTTAAGGAGAGTAAATTCAAGTATTAGAGAGAAATTTTAACTTCGGTACCTAGGGTATAAATAAACTCACTCTAATTCCCTGGAGTCCTATGTTCTAAAAGGCAGCTCAGGGATTGAAAGAGGTTATGGATACCTCTAGCTTCCACATTTCTGCCATTAGAGAGTAACTCTATTCTGAGTGGTACATCATCCATTAGAATATAATTTATGAAACTGCAAATCTGAAGCAGTGTAATATAATTCAGGTAAAAGATAAAAGAAGTATGAAAAGTTTCTATACTTTATATGTTTTAATTCTCCTCTTTACATTTATATTTTTATAGAATATACACACAAACACAAATACACACACATATAAAACATATAAAATCAAAGATAAAATTAAATTGCATTTCTTGTTCTAAAATGATCATTCTTTCTGATCTGAGATAAACCTCATTTATATTGGTTGTTGTGGAATATTATATTATAAATAGGTCCTGCTTATTCTCAAAAGTGTCCCGGTTTGGACGATGAAGTCTTCTTTGAGCGTAACAAATACAAATTGTTAGGTTCCCCTTTCAATTATAAAATGAATGTGTTATTAAGGCCCTTATCTATTAAAAAGTTAGAAAGCTAATGCAGGTCTTAAGCCTTCAGATGAATGTGAAAAGAATGTGCAATTTTTTTCAGTGATTTTGTTAGGTGGATATTTAGGATCTCTGGCTCTTCTCGGGACAAGGGTTCCCTGTTTTGGTGCAGTTTTGAGCAATTGCTCCACCTGGGAAGAAGGATAAGGAGGGTACTCCATTTTGGTGCTGTCCCACTCTTAATCCTATCCTGAGCAACTGCCACACCTGGGGAAGGAGGGGATGCTTTGTCAATCTGGGAATTCCCCAGCCCATCCCAATAAGATTTAGAAAGTGACCTAGAGTAACCTAAGGGTAATTACTATGCCATTAGCTGGAATCTGCATTTAAGTTCATACCCCCAGGTGGGCTTTATTAGAGGGAGCTTGTATACACAGATGGAATTTTGAGGACACCTGTGGATCATTTGCTGACATCCAACACTTCCCAAGAGCCCTCCTCCAGACTGGGCTAATAAAAGGAAACAATCGGAGAAGCCAGAGGGAGTGAGTGGGTCAGTCAGAGAATGAGTTGGTCTGTCTCTCTTGGAGACAGACCCGTTTTGTTCCACAGTAAAGAGCTGCTCTTGTGAAACTGCTCCCTGCCTGAGGTAACTCTGTTGTATTGGCCTTGCTGGTGATTTTTCCAAGAAAGGAGTCAGAGGACTGGGATAATAGTCTGCACTTGACACTTTGGTGTGCCTGGTCATTCTTTGACCAAGAGCACACCAAGAACGAGGGCAGACTGCCACCCTGACATCTGTGGTTCCAAAACCTGGGATTCTGACAATTTTAAGTGCATTTCATCATGATATCATATTAAAATTTTTTCTAGAGATTTTCAACCGAGTTACAAAATTTCTACTTTTCTCTTTTTCAAAGGTCATGAGTAATTAAGGCTCGATTGATCCAACCAGAACATGATCAAATTGAATGTGTAATGCTGAATACAGTATAAATAACATATTTTAGATTCTTTGACAATAAAATATTTAGAACACATTAATACATGTTTAAATTTATATTTGTTTTATTCTCTTCATCTTTTTAAATTGCATTAAGTCAGATTGTGGGTAATTGATATTAAAAACTAGTTTCTATTTCAAAGAAAATTCTAACTCTTTTCCACAGGACTTTGAAGTTTTCCTTTAGGAAGATGATTAGCAATTATGGGCTGAAGATAGCGAATAATTGTCGTCAATTAAGGGCAGTTCCCCTTTACAGAGACTTCAGATTAATGAACCAATGTGTTCACTGATTTAATAAGGTAGTTAGTTTTTTTCTAATTTGAATTATCTCTGAAGTAATAACTTCTTGAGAAATAACTCTTTTGTCCAGATTTTCTGTACATTAGTTTACTTTGATTTTCAAATCGCCCCAATGATGATCTCATCTGATAGTCAGAAAGTGTTGCGAAGTGACCATCTGGTATACTGCTAGAGGTTTTTGTATACGAAATCTCATTAATATGACGCCGTGATGGAATTTACTTGGACTTGCTGAAAGACAAAGGATTTGTACTTTTTTAAGGTTTGTAGCTTGAACTTTCATCACCATATTTATGCTCACCCGAGAAACAAAACAAAACAAGAAAACACCCATAAGCTTAGATTTGCATATCTAAGAATTGGTGGGGGAATTTTGTTGGTTTTGTTTAGCTATTTGTGTATGTGCATATACACGCATGTGCATGTGTGTAGTTCATACCAAATTAGTCTTATTTATTAATGTTGAGTTAGCTTTCTCTGATGTTAAAAAAAATTAGAAAAACGGAGTTTCAAGAAATGAACCAAATGCCAGGTTTGGGGATAAGGCAAGATCCTGAATGATTTAGTGAGTAGGATGGGTCTAGAGTCATTTTTAGAGACATTATATTAGCATCAATTGAGAAGGTTAGAAGGTTGATTTTTGTTTTGCTTTTGTCACTCTGCTACATTCCAGGATAGAGTATTCCATTTTTGTGAAATGTGAGAATGAAGACACTCAGAAAAAGAGAGAGTGTCCTATATTATATATACACAGTTATTAATCTTATAAGTTGTGGACTCATTTGTTTCCACAATAACTGCACCATTAATACTATTCATATTTGTGGCCTACTCTGATGGTTAATTTTATGAATCAATCTGGGCCACAGGATGCCCAGATATCTAATGAAACATTACTTCTGGGTGTGTTGATGAAGATGTTTCTGGATGAGATTAGCATTTACATTGGCGGACCAAGTAAAGCAGATGACATCCTCTAACCCTTGAAGGCCTGAATGGAAAAAAAGGCTGAGGAAGGTTGAATTCACTTTCTCTCTACCTGATTATGTGAGATGGGATAGCAGTCTTCTCTGGCACTCGGTGCTCCTGGTTCTCAAACCTTCAAACTCAGGCTGGAATCTACATCATTGGCCCTATGGCTCTCAGGCTTTTGAACTACAACATTGGCTTTCCTGAGTCTCCAGGTTGCAGACAGCTGATTGTAGAATTTCTCGGCCTACATAATCTCTTGAACACATACCTTATAATAAATCTCATATATACATGTATGTCACTAATTCTATACATACATATTTATAATTCTCCAGAGAAACAGAACCAATAGCATATATATTTCCTATATTATATACATACACATTTATTTATAATATAATTGATTTTCATAAAATTAAATTATATTATTATATATAAAATCTATCTCTATATATGTATCCTCTCAGTTTTACTTCTCTGGAGAACCCTAATACAGCTATCTAAGCTGAAATGATGCATCACAGGAAAACTTTTTTATTATAGAAGATTTAAAGGCTTTCTAGCTTATTCAATCAGGGAAGACTTGAAAGTAGCCTAAGATACAAATTGATTATGACTTATGGTTTATGAGAGTGATAGTAAATGAGAGCCAATCAAGAAATAGAATATATTCTGGGAAAAATCTTGGAAAAAAATTACATGGTCTTTTAAGGCAAAGATATACTTCACAAATGGATCTGTGTTCCTGCTTGAAAGCATTCTTAGGAGCTAATTGGAAGAAGAGTCAGATTGATTTGTAATTTTAGTGTAATGAGTGATAGTGAAGGTTTATATAGCTATACTAATAATATTAATATTTTAATTGAAAAAAGAAAGATTTACTTCCATTGGCTTTGGAGTAAATTATATATATACATATATATGTATGTACATGCACATACCTCTTATCCTAGACATGTTGCTTAGATGTGGACCTTGGACAAATGTTTAACTTTTCTGACAATAATTATAAATAATAAAAACAAAATAATATAAAATTGAAATTATAATATATTAGTACATTATATTGAATATAATAAGTGTGTTTTCTTATTTATGAGGAGATGAAAATTAACTCTGATGCATGTTTCACTTTATCCTCCCTGTCCAACTTCCCAAAGCACCTTGCATTTGCCTTTCACTGGCATGACTCCACACCTTTACCCACCAGATTCCTTTACTTATTCTATCTTTCTCTCCACTTCTTTGCCTAACTTCTAACATCCCTCAAGACGCATCTCAGGAATCTACCTCTTGAGAGTTTCCTGACCTTCTTTTGCTCACATAGTACCCGTGGTTTGCTCTGGGAGGAGACTTTTAAGTGTTCTAAGTGTTTACTCAGCTCTTACCCCCTCCACCAGACTGGAGGCTCTTTTGTATTCATTTATTTTTCAGTTATCTAGCTCTACACCTGACACTTAGTAGGTGCTTAACTGATATTCATTTATTTTTTGAACAAATATTTATTGCACATCATTTATTTGTGCCAGGCACTGGGCAAGTTGCAGAGGGCACAAGCGGTGGACAAACAAGTGCAACACCTCCCTCCTAGAGCTGTTAGATTGGTGGGAGAGACAAGACAGATACTAATTAAACAAATAACTAAGCAGACACATCCTTGCAAACAGTTCTGAATGCTCTGAGTATGGTAGGTTCAAGGAACTGGAAGAAGGCCAGTAAAGGAGAATAGTCAATGGAAGGGAATATGTATATCAAGAGATGAGGCTGCAGCACCTGCAAAGCCTGATATCTTAATTGGGTTTTCTGGATTTTACAGTAAGTGCAGCGGTCAGGCATTGAGGGTTTTATGAAAGTGAATGGCACAAACATTTTTGCGTTTTAATAGTATTTTTCTAGCTTTTGCGTAGACAATGAATTGGAGGAACCCAAGAGTAAATGCAGAAAGATGAATTTGGAAACCACTGTAATCATGCATGGGGGAGAAAATGGTGGCTTAAACTAGAGACACAGTGTGGAATTGAAATGAAATGAACAAATTCAATACATATTGTGAATAAATATGAAAACATATATATTTAAAATTAATAATATTACTAAACTATTAGGCAGGGCACAATGTACAATAAGATCTGATTACATTTCAGCTTTTCTTTGTGTTTATATTTGATTATATGCTTCACTTTCACATTTAATAAAAGCTTGTTAAAGTCAAATATTTCAATACACTAAGCAGAAAATAGCAGAAACATTTTCATTTCCATAAATAGCACATAGAATTATTACATATTTTTATTGGCTAGGGAATTCAAATATGGCAAAATATAAAAATATAAGGCAAATCTAATTATGAAAAAGAGACCATTCAATGTTTGAGAATAATACAAGTATTTGGTGAATGTTTACTATGTAGATGCTGGGCCCCTTCTTTATCTTTATTTTTCAGATAAGAAAAGTAAAGTTTGGTGCTCCTGTTTCCTAATTAAGACAGTAACAGGATTTATAGTTGAAAGCCACCCTCCAAATTTTTCTAATTTGGATAGCTAAGAACTGTTATTTTTTCCCCATTTGCATTGTGACAGGAAGTGCAAGAGCCCACTTACATTGAGAAATATCATTTGGTATTTAATGGAAAATGCTTTGAGATAACTTGGAATAACTAAGGCCCAGATGAATTTAAAAATATGAGATAAATGAATTGTACATAGAAGTGCCATTTTAAGAACCCAGTGTCACTAAATAAGAACTAATTTTCTGCTTTTACATGTACATGGAGTCCATAAAGCTTTTACAAAAATCTGAGGACAAAATTTTACCCAAAAATCTCTTAGAACAGAACACACAAATATAACCCTTTGATACTCTCTTCTTTCCTTCTCTTATAAATTACAAATGGAATTTTCTTTAATCTCTTTGGATGGCAGTTACAGTACTCATTTAATCTCGACTCTTGGCAGATAATAGTAAGCACATTTCCTCCAATAAAAGCTAATTTCTCACTGTTTATCATCCCATGCATGATAATAGACATCTGCTGTAGGAACAATGCACTCTACTACTGATCCATGTCACACTGATCTGAGAAAACAATTTTGCTAATGAGTGGCGCAAGACCAATGAACTATGGAAAACCTTTCCTGGTAAAGTCATGAAATGAGTTTTACAAGAAGTTATTTTTTGTGCACCTTTTTATACAAACATTGAAAGCTACAGCACCCTGATCTCGTATAGATCCAGAACAACAGGATTCTATATGGCACCTGACTCAGCTATGAACCTGGAACGTGCTCAAAATGTTGCCAGCTGTAGGCTTGAGTGTCTCATATTATCAAGACTGAATAAATTGACAGAAAGGTGGCCATTAGTCTAGTCCGTGCTGATATCATCATTTTGCGGATCTCACTCTAAATAATTTATTTCACATTCTATTTGACAGGTAGCAGTAGATTCACAACAATTTTGTAGTTTTATCAGTAGTCAACTTGATAAAAATTAAGCTTTTCAGTATTGTAAGAGTCAGATTTCTAGCTTTAAGACAATATGTGATTTACATCACTCTCAAAGTATCAGAAAAAATGTTATTTAACTGAGCAAAGATTTATCGAACACTATCATGTCCATACTCTTAGAAAATAATCATATCGCTCTACCATTTTTATGGGAATTACCACTTGAAGTTTTAGAAAATGTATTGAACTATTTCATTATTAAATTTAGAATTTCCATAGGAACTAAATGTTAACCTGTAAATATAATATATAGAACTGTTATGAGATTTTCAAATAGCCAAGAAAGTATTGAAAATTTAATTTTTATAATTTGGGACTTATTAGAAAGTTAATAAGGGGTGGGGAATTGCGGCCTCAAGGCCACCCGTGGTCCCCCAGATAGCCAAGGGCAGCCCCTCAACCGAATCCAAACTTCACAGAACAAATCTCTTTATTAAAAGGTTTCGTTCTGTAAAATTTGGATTCAGTCAAAAGGCCACAGTCAATGATCCAGAAGGCCACATGTGGCCCCAAGACCCCAGGTTCCCCACCCTCCTGGGTACATTTATTTTTTTACTGTCTCCATTTTGTAACACAAAGAGGAAACTTCTAAATTCTTCTGAAATTCTCCATTGCTTATTGAATAAAGTCCAAACTCATTATTAAAGACAGAAGACCTAACATAATCAAGTTCCTGTGTAGCTCTCTGGCTTTTTTCCTGTCATTCTTCTACCTGAACCTCCATTCTCCCTATCAAAATAAATGAATGAATAAATTAAAAAACAATAATAAACTCACATTCTGTAGTTCCCGTATTTAGGCTGTATTATGATTTAGGCTATAATATGATGTATTAAGTCTCTTTGCCTTAATTGACAGTGCTTCTGTGGCCCAAAATACACTTGACCCAACCTCTGCTTTTTTGAAAAGAGACACTGCGGTATTTTAAGATGCAGCTCACAGGTCACTTGTCTCTGAAGTGAACTTGCCTCCTCCATAGTTTGCTTGGCCGTTGTCTTCTTTTCCTGGGTATTATATAACACCTTCTTGAACTTATTTGTTTAAAATTGTTTCTATCCTCCTAGAATGTCTCCCTCTCTTGAGAGCAGAGACAAAATTTTAATTGTTTTTGTATCCTCAGCACCAAAACGTTAGCCCATAATCCATGGCACATTAAATTCAATTACATTAAAATATTAAATATTAAATACGAGGTGCAATATTGACTCAAAAGAGTTGTTGACAAGGGGAGAGGGGCTCTTAGTTTAAGTTTAAGAAGGTCCAAGGTGACCAATTATTTTTTTTCTAACAATATTTATTACAGTGTGCAGAAAAACAGAAATTAGACTCCAAGTCAAAGAAAAAAATTAAAAATATAAACTAACTAAAACCTATTACAAAACTTTTTTTTATATATAATATTTGCTTTATTTATGAAACCTAGATAAAGTTTTGGCTTCTTGGAGTTTATTTTTAAGCTCACAGCTATTAATTTTTCTAGGCCCTTTTAAGGCAATTTGCTTGGTAACATGTTCCTTTATTGAAACTAAGGGCTCTCCATCCAAAGCTAACAACCTTTCACCGAATAAGGCTGAATTCTAGACCCCAGGCTCATATTTTACATAGTCCTACTTCACCCCTTGACCCTTTTACTGATAGAATGTTTCCCTTTAATCTCCTGGGATTTCCATTAATTAAAATGGATCCACTCTATAAGTTATTGCTTTTTTATTGCCAAAATGTCTTTTGCAATTGTCTTTTTTTTTCCCGGAAAGAAGGATGTGTGTATGTGTGCGTGTGTGTGTAAGTATCGGGATTAACTTCTGGTGCTTATTGTCTGCATCTTTATTCTATGTAACAAAAATATTCATTAATCAGGATGTCAGAGGGTGTTATTTTCATAACACAGTAAGTGCTTTTCTACTGTATGACTCCTGAAGTATGGTGGCTACATTGCTGAATTACCTAAGCCTTACATGGTGGTAGGATATTAATCACTATGAGAGATAAAGCCTGGAAAATCGTAAGTTGAAGATAAGGCTTTTGGGGGTAATTTACTATTCAGACATTTTGTGAACCTTGAGAGTAATTTTTATTGCACACTGTGACAATAACCTATTCATAATATGGAACAAAAATGAATTCGAGCCCAGTGTTTAGGGTAGCAATTCACCAATAGCCATAGAATTAACACCACATGCCAGAAACAATTTTAACACAAGGCACAAGTTGAAATGGGGTCTTGCTAATTACATTAGATCACTGCTATCTCCTATTAGAAATAATTTGTCTATTTTGCTTAACAATTTCTGGAGTTTTTATGTGATTAACTGAAGATGAATCCTGAATGATCAATAGTTTCAGTGAAGGAGACGATTTAGGTATTTCAAAGAAAACATAAATTTCTGACTTCACAAACCATGGATAGTATTTTTAAAAACAAACTATTTAGAGGAGTGATGTCAGCAAGGTCGCAGAATAGGAAGCCCTAGACCTCCTTTCTCCCGTGGAGACATTGATTCAACAATAATGCATAGACCAATTCCTATCTTGAGATGTTCGGAAACCAGTTAAGAGGCTTCCGCACCTCAGTGATGCAAAAAACAGCTGCATGAAAGTTGCTAGTAAAATTTTTGGTATCCTGTCACCATGGTGTCTCCTCAAGAACAGTGCCACATGATCAGGAGGAAACTCCAAGGTCCTGGCTTTTCCCTGAGGAGAGAAAAAGAAGACTGGACTACATGTTTCATGTTCTGAGTTTTCTGGGACTGCTCAATGAACTGGCTTTTGTCTCCTCTGTCTTGAAGACCTAATGAAACCTGGTTTACTCTACATGCTTGGAGGCTACTGAGAAAAAAAGAACTGAAGGGTGTTCTGCTGCTCTAGAAGACATGGAGTACAGCAAACATTCTGCTGCTCTACAAGACATACAGTACAGCAGACAGAGGCCAATACAGTTTGGCAGCCTCTCCATCAGGAAATGAAATAAAAGTGGACTGTGTTTCCAATATTATGATTTTTCAGGGGCTGCTCAAGAGACTAAATTTCTTTCTTGCTTGTCTGGGAGTGTGTACAAAATCTGGCCAACTCTAGATGCCTACGGGCCAATGAGAATAAAAAAGTGGTATGCTGCTGCTTCAGAGGATTGATGGTATATGAGATAGATACCAGAGGGAGCAAAGAATTATGAGCTCCTAAAAAAAAGAAACCCAAATTCTTCTAATTAGGAATGTATATGCACAAGGCCAGAAGAAGCACATCCACAGAAAAGGCTGACAAGGACCCAAGAATCTATAGTCAGGCTTATTGGCAAAGATCTTTCACTGTATGAAGCCAACCCACAAAGATTAGGAGAGGTGGCTGTTTATTCAAATGTGAAGATAACAATACAAAGTTACTAGGCATACAAAAACAAAAAAAAGAGGGAAAATGATTCAATCAAAGGACCAAAATAAATCTCCAGAAAGAGAGTCCAAAGAAATGGATGCATATAATTTAAAAATATTTTGCATCAAGAATGTTTAATGAGTTCAGGAAAATGATAATTGAACAAAAATGAGAATTTTAACAAGGAGATAGAAGATAGGAAAAAAAAAAAAAACTAAATAGAAATTTTGAAGTTAAATAATATAATACCTGGACTAAAAAGCTCACTAGAAAGATTAAACAGCAGACTTGATTCAGCAGAATAATGAGTTATTGAACTCAAAGAAGGTCATTTGAAATTATCCATTTAGGGGAGCAAAAAAGAAAAACAGTGAGGTAAGCCTAAGGGAATATGGGATAACATTAAGCAGGCCAATATACATATATGGAATTTTAGAAGGAGAAGATAGAAAGATAAAGGGGCAGAGAGCTTATTTAAAAAAAAAAAATGGCCAAAAACTTTCTCAAATCTAGGCAAGTAAATGGAAATACAGATTGAAGAAGCCAAATGGACCAAATGGCTTGTAATGTCTCTCTTGAGAGGTCTGCAGTTAACCTGATGGGTTTTCCTTTGTTAGATAGTTGATATTTTCACCTCACAGCTTGAAGGATTGCCTCCTTTGTGTTGACTTTGGCCGATCTGATGACTATATGTCTTGGTGATTGCCTCTTTACAATGAATCTCCCAGGTGTTCACTGAGCTTCTTCTACCTGGATTTCTAAATCTCTAGCAAGACCAGGGAAGTTTTCCTCAATTATTCCCTCAAGTAGGTTTTCCAGCCCTGGTGTGTTTTCTTCTTCACCCTTATGGATGCCTATAATTATTATATTTTGCCATTTTACATAATCTTATATTTCTTGCAGGCTTTGATTATTCTTGATTCTTTGTTCTTTATCTTTCACTGATCAAGTTAATTTGAAAGAGTTGTCTTCAAGCTCTGAAATTCTTTCTTCTGCCTGGTCTAATCTACTCTCAAAGCTTTCCACTGTGTTTTGTATTTCCTTGAATAAATTTTTCATTTCTAAATGTTCTATTTTTTTAATATAATCAGTCTCTTTTATTCATTTTCTGAACTGTTCTATTTTCTTTCAGTTGGTTTTCCATTTTCTCTTGGATTTCATTGAGCTTCCTTACAGTTCAAATTTGCAATTCTTTATCTGTCATTTCAATATTTTCATTTTGGTTGGGATCCATTGCGAGAGAGCTGGTGTGCCCTTTTGGGGGTGTCCTTTCACTCTGATTTTTCGTACTTCTGGAGTTCTTGCATTGATTCCTTCTCATCTGGAACAGCTGTTGCTTCTTGGTTTTGGATTTTCTTTTGTTTAGATGGGGCTTTTTTCTCCCCCCTTACTTGTATGGGTGTGTTTGTAGCATATGTTGGGTATGAATATTTGGCTTTGTTTGTGGGTGCTTAGATGGTGATCTAGGTTTCGGATGGATGCCTTGATTATAGATACTCTTAGTATGATGGTTTTCTCAGGTTCTAATTTTTTGTAGGCTGTAGCGGTGGTAAGCTATGTGTGTGGGCAGATTTCCTGTCTCCTGTCGATGTGGGAGGATGGAGGTCTTTGAAATCCTTTCTCTTTTCTCAGCCCTGTGGTCTTCTCAGCAATGTGAATTATATTGGCACAGCCAGTTTAATCTCTTGAGACATTAGTTGGTACTTGTGGGTAAGAATCAACTACATCCTACATGATTGAGTCAGTAAATGTTGTAGAGGGCTGTACAAATTGACCTCCCTGCCAATAGGTGGCTGTTGCCAGAAAGAGCTAGCTGAAGTATTGTTTTGGGGTCCTGGGACTGGCTCTAGCCCCTCGAGAGAAGCACTCGAATGCCTCAGGCAGTGGGTGGGGCCCTGGAACTTCCAGGTGAGCCTTATTCTCCACCACAGCAGAGGTGGGTGGAGGAGTGATGCTGGGTGGGGCTGGGTTGGTGAACCTGCTCTCAGGCTTCGCAAAAGCTGGTAAGGTTGCTGTCTTGGCAACAGTCAAAGGTCTGCTCCCAGGCTGCTGGGGAAAGCCACCAGGGAGGGTCTGAAGTGGCCCCAGCCAGGCAGAGTCTGCTTGTAGGGGTGAGGCCATCTGAGATTCACAATGTGGCTGTCAGGAGTGGGTTTTGCTCTTCTCCTCCCTCCCCTGCTCCATGATCTTTCTCTGAAATGTGCCAGCAGGCAGCACCCCAAACTAGCTGAGCTCCCCAGTGATGACGCTGCAGGCTGGGAGCTTCCATGTCCATGATCCTGTCCTGGGCTGGCAGCATGGCCTTCCTGTGGGAGGGGGAGTGCTCCACGAGTGCACTGCGGCTAGGACCCACACTGCTCTCTTTTCAGTTCTGTCAACGTGGGCTTTCTTGCATCCTGAGATTAGTTCCCAAGTGACACAATTGAGTCCTGGGGGTATGGGATACGGCCTGAGGGCTGGCCCCAGGTCCCTGAAGGTCAGTCCCTGACCATGCCAGGGAGAAACATGCTGGTCCCAAGTTGCCTATGCAGTGCTCAAGCAGATTTGGTGTCCCTCTGCTTCAGGGTGTGCCCTGCTCTGATGGAGCAGCTGGGGAAGCAGCACTGGGGAGGGCTAGTTAGCAGGGAATTCACTGTCTGAGCCGCCTTTAGTCAACTGCAGGTTTTTAAGAGGAAAGATTTGAGCTTCACTCTGTGTGGAAGCCTCAGTGTGGTGGATGCACCAAAAGAGGGGAAGCAGCTGCTTCTGTGAGCCCCAGGTCATCATCTGTCTTGGCGGCAGTGGGCAGGGGAGGGGCAGGGGAAGAAAAGAGTCTGAATGGAGGAAACCTAGCACTCTTGTCCTCTCTGTCCCTCTCTCGGGAAGGCAGCCCGCCCATAATGTCCAGGCTCTGGGGTCACACAAATCCCCTGGGACCCACCAGCTCCTGTGGCTCCCATAGTCTGGGGCCGGAGTTGGGAAATGTTTGTTGGGGAATGAATGAGATAAAAACTGAGAGTCTGAAGTTCCCTGGGGAGGACAAAGTGCATGGTGGGTGGAGAAGCAATATAGTGCCTGCCATCTGAGCTCGGGTCTGCAGTGATGGGAAGCAAAACCAAAGGGGCTGGCAACTTGGTGCTTTGTCCTCAACAAGCTCCCAGTTCACTGGTAGCAGCAACTTTTGGGCTCATGAGGGTAGAAGGGCTCTCCAGCAGCTTGGGAGCCTGCTGACTGCCAGTGATGCGAGGGAGGGAGAAACAAACCCCTTCCACCTACCCTTTTGCCGGGCTCCAATACTTTTGCAAGTTGATCTCTGCTGATACCTTGTTCCTTCTTGTTCTGCTCTGCAACTTCTTCCAGTGGAATCTCTGGTAGGTTATGGCACTTTTCCCTTAGTATTGTACTTGATCTATTTGTTTTTCTTTTTCATCTAAAATTTTTCCTTATTTCTGAGACAATCTGGCAGCTGATGTCTCTGGTCAGCCATCTTGTCTCAGGGAAGTCAGAAATGTCAAGTTCTAAAGAAATATTGTTGGTATGGGGCCAATAAGTATAATTTTTTGCTTTATTTATTGAGATATCTGGGGCCCTGAAAAGGAAAGAAGAAAGATTAAAAAGTTCAGTGACAGTACTTTACAAAATTTAGCTGGGAGAATTTTGTGCTTTTATTACTTCTGGCCTCGTTCCTGGCACTGAGTTATTTATGTCATGCTAAGACATTTGGGTTAAAAAATACCTATATGTTATCAGCTCAATGTTTTCTTAAATCATGTCAAACATGTGGATGTTTAATGAAATCTAAAAGTTAACATAAATAAGTGACTGATTTTTTGTCCTTTTTTCAGCAAGTTTTGGTATCATGGAAAAAGAATATAATGATTTTATTTTAAATAATGTTAAATACAGTCAAAATTCATCAAACTGTCAAAATTTTTTACTTCTCCAAAGTATTGACTTTGTGGGCTTTGTTTTATAAACTCCTAAATCTTATTTATAGGCTCTAATATTTTCAAAGGAACTAAGATGAACACACTCCTAAGGCTTATTTTTTCCCCACTTAAAAAAAAAAACAAAAACAAAACTCTTTGTGATATTTTCATTCTTCTTACTTTGACTGACCTTGACTCATCATTCCTGAGAATTGATGGAACTCAGTGTGCTGAACTTTTCTCAGTTAGCATTTCACATTTCTCTACCTTGGGTTTCTTGACAAACTCAGAAGTTATGTAATTTATTTGCAAAGAATAAAATGATTCCACACAGCATACATAACTATAGGTTGCAAAACAAAAGAGCCTAGAAAAACAATTAAAATATATAATAAATGACACTGATTAACAACAATGAAGGATTTCTGACCTATGTAGGACTAAGGCTTTTGTTCAGGAAGAGGAGGCCAGTTGGTATGATTTAAGGCTGCCAAAGTCTCTCCCAACTCCTTTCCCTTTAGAATAATGGAGCTGGAAATTGACCTTACAGAGCTAATCCAGCTTCCTTAATTTCCCAGGTAGAATTATAAGGCCCCACCCCTATCCCAACCTTGGAAAATTGTCTTCCACGAAACCGGTCCCTGGTGCCAAAAAGGGTTTGGGACCACTGGCCTAGGAGCAACAGGTTATACTATATAGCTTAGGCATGTAATGGGCTGTACCGTCTAGGTTTATGTCAGTAGACCCTATGATGTTCACACAGTGAAGAAATCAGTCAACAACACATTTCTCCAACTCTATCCCTGTCATTAAGTGATACATGGCTGTACTTGCATGTATATGTCTAAGCAAGCCTGGTACCAGGTGTGAAACAACAGGAATATGAGGAAGGCTGCTAGAGTGAGATTTCTAGCAAGAGGAACTGAGAGTGAAGAACCTAGATTAAAATCAGGATCATGCCCTACAACTTCATCCTCAATGGAAAACTCCTGGGGTAAGCAAATGGAAACTTGATAGCAACTGGTTAACAATTAAAGCATATCCATGAGTTTTAAAAATAAGTTAAATTTAGCCTTTCAAAATGCCTTAACTGTTTGCGTAGGCAGCCCCAAATAATTCATATATATCTATAATAAGTAGGTGGCAAAAGATGCTTCCACAGAGAATATTCCACATTAGCTGAATAAGTATTATTTCCAGGGTGTAGAACAGCAAACATCATTATGCCACTGGGACTGAACGGGAAAGGTAAATCTCTCACATTGGGTGAGCTGCTATCACAGCTCTAAAACAAGGTGTAATAAGTCCCTGATGCCTTCCTTGGGCATTCCTTTTGGAGCTCACTATGTTTTCTCTTCCCTGCTCCTCCTACAGGGGAATTCTGATGAAACACTTCCACTGATTTACCAATCAGGTTGTGAGGTGTGCGTCAACCCAAAATACAGGATACGAAACATTTTAAGATTCTATATAACTTTTTGTGATATAAAGACAAATGTATTAATCCAATAAATTCAGATGTGTTTCTTCTCCTCTGTTCTGGCAAGCTCAGTCATTTTTCTTCTTCTCTCACGTCCTCCAGGCCATGCAACTGCCACTGAGAACTGGTGGCTTGTCTAGAAATTGTCGGCATTTTCTCCCTTTGCTCCACTTTGATAGGAACATATTTATAGAGGAGCAAAGGGTTAAATAGTATTTCAAGAATGGCATGGGGGGTGGTATTAAAGATATGGAAAAGGAAAAGGATCAAAGGCTAAATACAGTGTGGAACCCAGAGTGAGGGATCTGTGTGCCACTGTGGATCCACACCTGTGCGGCTGCACAGAGAGCACATGTGCACTGGGGAATGCATTTATGAGAAAGACTAAAGTGGCCTTTGAGAAGGAAACCTCAAAATTATCCCATCTATCCGGGGATATGTCCCACGAAACTGTAGCGGAGAAATGATATCTTTTCCTCACCCATTGCAAGGTTCATGGTTGGTACCCCTAAAACAGAAGACAGATTAACAAGAGACAAGCGTAAAACAAATATTCCTACCAAATGACTCAGAACCAAAACACAGGAGTCACAATCAGAACCGATGATTTTCCCCTGCTCAACAGAATTTGAAAAGTCAAGGATGAGAAGAAATTTTTACCTTTCATTCTCACCTGGGCGCTACAGGTAGAGATCTGGGAGGCCGATCTTAGTAAACAATTCTCACCTTTTTTCACCAACTTTTTGTTAGTTGTCCCAGGATCTCATCCGCAGGTACTAGTGTGAGTGTGGCATCTTGGCTGCCCCATGCTGAGCTCCAGAAACTGTAGCGGAGAAAGAAAGAGTATTATCTTTCCCTGGTTTCCCCAGTCACAACTCAAATTAAAGGGCATGACAGAGAGTGAGAAAGCCATATAAACTTGATTAAGAGGCAGTGAATGGGCTCAGAAAATGCCCAATCACTAAGTGATATTCAGTTTTTCTCTGCCTCAGACCTTAAAAACATGGGCCAGCTTGTTGGATGAGAAGAGCTAAGTAGAGAAGCCATCCAGTGAAGCTGCAATATCATCATAGAGATGCACTAAATCTGAGAGCAAAACATACGGGACTAATATGAATTAAATATCTGTAAGTATCTAATGTCTACCTGTGTGTGTAAAGAATATATTTTATGTTTTTGATTTATGTGTATTATATGTATTATGTAATACATATCTATATCATTCACATGATATTTAATTTTCCTGATAGTTCTACCAGTTAAAGATTTTTTTTCTCTCCATCAGCAGAAGAGGAAACAGAGAATTAGGAAAAGAATTAACTTCCTCAACTTTCATCAGCATTCATGGCGTAAAGCGTGATGGCATGAACTGCACTATTCACTAAAAGTGAATAAACTGCTATCCTAAAAAAAAAAAAAAAAAGATGATTGCAATATGGGGTGGAAGAGGCATCAGTCACAGCTGTTCACAGTCACTTGAGGAGCCCTCTGCCATACCCCTGAACCATAAAAGAGGAACAGCAATCAGTATACCAGTGATTCTGATTCAGGATCATGTGTGCGAGAGCTTGTATTTTGCTAATAGTTATTATGACTCTCTGGAACCCCCTTCTGTTGCAGTCTGAGAATACAAGTATTACATTAGGTAATGGATGATACAAAGAAGCAGACGAAATGGTGATTCATTGTTGTGCTGGAAAGAAAGTGTTCAAAAACCCATCACACTGATAGCTCTATTTCATAGAGCCACAAGAGTCAACTGAAAGAACTCCCAAAATTCACACCTAGAACTATCTGAGCAAAAAAATAAGTAAAGTAGTATTGGATTATAAACCAATACATAAAATAAATATCCATGAGTCCATAGTGATATAAATTTTTGACTACATAAATAAATGGAGAAGATAGACAAATCTCCCATGAGAATTATTTCAATTAATTTATTTACACATTCTATTCTCAAGGTAATTCTCAAGAGTAGTGCTTTCCAGTCCTTAAGCGTGGTCTGCTCAAGTGACTTTCTTCCAAAGCACACAGTATCAAAACAGGGACAAAGAACTAACTTTACAGTGGAAAAACTGACAATCACTACCTCATCCAAGTGATCAAGGTCAATGTCGACAGTAGTATGTCACATGACAATGACACTTAACCTCTGCAGTCTTTCTGCCATAATTCTAGTCTAATCATGAGAAAAACATCAGGCAAATTCTGATAAAGGGGCAGCCTACAAAACATCTGATTGTAGTCTTCAGAATTGTCAAGGTCATCAAAAACAAGGAAATTCTGAGAAAAAAGTCCCTTCCAAGAGAAGCCCAGGGAGACATGAGAACTAAATATAATGTGGTATTCTGGATGGGATCCTAAGACAGAAAAAGGACAATAGGGAAAACTAAGGAAATCTGAACAAAGTATTGGCTTTAGTTAATAATAATGTGTCAATATAATTTCATTAATTGTGACAAATGTAACATACTAATGTAAGATGTTCATAATTGGGGAAACGGTGCTTTAGGTACTATCTTTACAACTTTTCTGAAAATCTAAAATTATTCTAAAATGTAAAGTGAGTTATTTAAAAAAATGTATCCATGAAAATGTCTATGGTATAATAGGAAAAAAGCAGGACATAACAATTATATATCCAGTATGATAACAATCTAAAAACAAAAACATTTTAGTGGGGAAAAAAGAAACGCAACAAAATAGCTGTGTTTAGGTGGCATGACTATGGTGATTTTTTTTCCCCTACATTTATCTGTTTGTCAATTTTCTTTAATGATGTTTATTGATTTTATAACAAAAAGAAAAGAAAGGCAGATGTTTTGTAGATCAAAGAACTAAGAGGTGCATTTTTTATGGATGCAAGGATGTACAGAGCAGAGACCTGGCCGCGTTCCTTTGATAAAACATGGTTAAAGGAACATTCGACACTGGCAAAGTCATCAAAATAAAATCAAAGCAAGAATAAAATCAAAGCACAGTTGTATTTGCAGCTAATGCCTATATTTAATAGTTACCTCATAGAATAATCTTCAGTCTTTGAGACAGACAGTTTCAGACTTACATAAGAATTCTCTTTGTAAGTATCCTTTGCAACCTAAATCACACCGATGTGGAAAGTGTGTGTGAACTCATCCTGGGCACCACATTGAATGGTAGCTGCTATGAGTTTCCAAAACAAAAACACTATTTTTCTTTATATCTTAACATTATATTTATGTAAAATTTTAAAAACATAATATAGTTATTTTAAAATGTGTGTTCACATTCTTTGTCTTCTGTTGCTTACATATCTGCAGATATGTGCATAGTAGTTGTAAATGAGACTCCTCTTCAATATCTCTGACAGTATCCCAGTATCTCTGACAGTAGACTATATGACATTACATTTCTTATAAATCTTATGTATCACAAACAACCCAGGAAATCTTGAAAGCATAATGTTCTTTACTATAGAGTTTCATTATAAGCTATAAAGATGTTCATTGAAAACTATAAAAGTATGTTCTTTCTATTTAGTTAGATACCTGTGTAAATATGAGAATGTATGTCTCAAGTACCATACCCTAAGTAAACATCAGAAAGTTAACACAAGTAATCAAAGGCAGCTTGAATGATTACAGTGAGCTCAATTTTTTTAATTGCTGAAAACTAATTGATGACTAAGGTGCATGGATAGTCAAGGCATGAACTGAATCATGTTCAGATCTAATGTTGAATGGAAGCTACCAAATTCATCTTTGCTAGATTTCATGCCTTTTTACAAATTGAATATCCAAGATCTCCTGTCTTAAGTTTACCAAAGGCTTTAGAAGATCATGTGTATTTTTGAATTAATATGTGATTATCTCCATTAAAACCACTTCAACATAATTATTTTAAACATTATTTTTTTTCTCTGGACAAATGTATTTCATCACCCAGTGTATGTTGCCTTAATAATCTAATAATGAGCATTATCCTTGCTGCAATCAGCAAGATGGTGTGGTGTGCTCTTTTTAATCAAAGATGTCACAAATGAGAAAATTAGATATCAGGTAAGAAAATGGATTGTTTTCATTATAAAGCTAGTATCAGCACTAATTAGATTGTGTATATACAAATACATATCAAAGCATAGAAATAAACATCATGAAGTCCAGCAATAACTAACTGACCTTGCAGTATCTTTCTCAGCAGTCCAACTATGACCTTTCAGATTACACTCCTGAACCTGCAGCATGCCTCTGATTGCCAAATAAGTGCATGTAATGAAAACGGTTGCTGGGATGCCATAAACTGTTTCCCTAGCCAGAGATGACAACCTCTTAAAGGGACTGAAAGCTTTAATGGAAATGATTCTGTTTACTTGCAGGAAGCAAGATTTCTTGCTTGAAGAGACTAATCAATTCTTTCATTTGATAGAAGCTTTAATTGAAGACAACATCCAGAGGTGAAAATACTGTTCAGCTAGCTGCTTCTCTTGCCATTCTGTCATATTAATTGGGATTATCCTAATATTTTCATTGTTGAATTCACTTGACAGAAGCACTAAATTACATTAAAGTTACTTAAGCATGAATTTTGTGAGAGGCAATCTTTTTAAATTTGAGCAGTATGTAGGAAGCATGAGACTGATATTAGAGTGATAATTTCACAATTCTCTAACAATGCAGTATAATAGCAACTTCCACCTACCAATGAGGTGTAAAACTCACCTCATACTCATATCAGTAATATGGGTAATTTATTTTGAAGCAAAGATTTACTCTGAAGGTAACAAGGAATATTTATTAATCATTTTCTACTATGTTTTCTTGTCTCCCATGAAAGGGGATGTGGTATTTTTATGTTTTTGTGCGTGCCCAATTGTATAATTAGCAGCATCTATCAGTCAGTAGGTTACTAATGAACAAAGTTTCAAGAATGTTAACAAAAACAAAAGCAATATTGAGGAAAAAATCATACATTACATCATTCAATTACTCCATTAGGTACTGTTTCTAGAACTTTATACTATCTCTGGAATCTTCTCTTAGTAAGGCTGCCATACTCTTGAACTCTAGGGAAGGACAACTGGACCATGTTCCTCCTATCGGGTGTCCAGCATCTAGGTGTGGTGTACTCTGTCTCTTATCTTCTACCCACACACTCAAGAAAGAAACTCGAGAGTCATGGAAAAATCTCCTTGTGCTTTTATAACCAAGTCCTGAATCATTTATTTCTCAAATATTTTTCAAACATGTCACACATTTTCTCTGTTTTTCTTTGTTGTTTCACATATAGGCTGCCCACCAGCCTTCACACAGCTATCCCTACCTCCCTCACAGTGCCATTAAATGACCTACTTAAAATTTACCTATGTTGTAGCACCATTTTGAAGCTCCATAATAATTTTCTATATAGTTCCCATAAGTATATTGTGAGCTTCCTAGTATGGCCTACAATGATCTCTAGCAACTCACTTCTGCCTTCCTCTTTCTCTCTCTCTCCTTCATCCTGTGGCCATCCCTACCGAACTCTTCATTTAGCAGTTGAACATATGACTTCCTCTTGCTTTTCTTCATGCTTCCTCCATATTCTCTGATCTGCTGAAAATACCTTGCATAACCTACTCCAAGCTTCGGGTATATTTCTTCCCCTCAAGGCAGTCTACTTGAGACCCCTGCCTTTCTCTGAATCATTTACTTTTCTTATGATATAATGTATCTGGTATTTTCTTCTTACATTACGGTATAATGTATCTGGTATTTGCCATTAGTCCGCAGTGGTGTTTGTTTGCCTCACCAATGAGTTTCTTAAAATGAGGACTACGGTTTATTCATCTTTGTAGTCTCAGTACTTAGCACAGCACCTGGCACATACTAGGTGCTCATTAAATATGGAATGGTGGGATGCATTTCCACTGTAGAATAATAGTTTTTGATCTATGCCTTTTGGTTAAAAATCTTTTTTCAGGATGACCAGATAAACTTCTATTAATTAATTACAAACATTTCCCAAATTGGTTAGCATGCTTAAGTCCACTCTGGATGCTACTTATACAAGAATAATGAAGTCAGGGATAATTCAGCCAGGAAAAATGCCCAAACACATGATAAATCTGCCCTAGCTGAAGCACCAGTATTCCTGTGGCCCAGAGGCCAAAAATCCAATGTAGAAGAACCAGGTGCTTCTGCCACTGTGATTCCCAAGAGATCTGATCTCCACATCTCACACCACTGAGGGTTAAACTTGGCTGATACAATGCTAGATTACACAGATGAACTCAGGCTGAGGAGAGTCTGGAAAATGTCATGTTACCTTTCTAGTCTCCACATCACGTGAACACAAGTTAGAGGTTGGAAGGTGTTTGGTGAGCCAATTATACAATATCTGCTCACTCCCTTTTGTGACAATAGAAATCAACTTATTAACTGCCTATAACTGTTTCCTCTGGGATCTAGTTGCTAATAAGAACAAGGATAGAATTCTGAGAATCATAAGGAAATGTTTTCACAATGTTTTCTGCCAGCCCATGATGTTAGTTTCTGAGGGAAACTAAAAGCTTCATCTTTATCCACTTCCCAATACTTTGCCCACATTACTCCATCCACAAGACTGGGAAGTGTTTACGCAGACAGATTGAGTCTGAGAATGCAATTGGGCATAGAGTGGGTTTCATCTCTCTCTGGGTTCCAGAGCTTCAGGACTTATTTGCTAGGTGAGTGTGAATCTTCAGCACCATCTCATGCTCAAGAAAGTGATTTGAACTCTTCTGTGAAATTCAGGGAGAAACCACCTCTTACGATTTCCCCTCAAGGCAGTCTGGGACTCTTCATTCATCTCTTCCTCAAACCTTGCAGTAAAATGGCTCTGGCGCTGCTTGTCAGGCTTGGAGAGATGTACTGGGCAAGGTTTCCAGGAACACTTAGAAAGAAACACTGTTTCCTTTTAGGATTTCTGATCTTCAGGACATTTTCCTGTCATTTCTTTATTTATTTTTTCCTCGATTGATACTATATTGGTAAAAACAGTGGTCTTTCTTACAAGACAAGGAGGTCACTTAGGATTCCTGCTAGCTTAGGGAAAGAGACTTCCATGACCTAGGGTGGTGCATGCAGGGGAAACCACACGATAATAAAGACCGCTTTTATCTGGATTGGTCCTCCGCACATAGATCATTATTGTAGATGCTTAAAACCATTGTAGGTGGTTACGCAAGGATGTGCATTTCAGTGGTTGGGACTCTGCTTCCTTGGCCAAACAGTATCTCTTATTAACGCAATATATATATATATACATATACACACATACACACACTATGTTATATATGATATATAGCATATTTTATATACTCTATGTATGATTTCCTAGTTATATTACCCTTTAAGATGTAAAAAAATGGAAAAAAAAAAAAAGACCAATCAGCTAGACTAGAATAACTTCAATTTGTTAGTACACATTTGAAAGTATACCTGCACTTGTTATTTACACACAGAGTTCTCTTAGGAAGTTTAGGGGTTATAACAGAGTTTCTGTTTAAATGTGTCTTGTCATAAATCACAGTCAAGTGCTTGTGAAGTCAAATAGCAGTTATTGCCTGTGGACTTCATTTGCTAATTAAGCATACGTAATCTGATCTTTCTCTCATTGGTTGTTGTCTTGAACTATTATTTAAATGTTTTATTAATGTTTAATTTTTCATCTGTTTCTCTATATTATTTCCGTAAGCAGATTATGATTCTCTAAGAACAGGGACAGAATATTTACCAATGAGTTTTTTTATAGCATGTATTACTTCCATGCTATTAGATTAAATCATGGTGTGGCAGGAAATGTTATATCTCCCAGGAGGCCTTTAATTCATCTTTTACTTCAGATTTTTTAATTTTTCTGCAAGATAACAGGTGAAATTTTTATGTGCATTGAAATATTGGGATATTGTATGCCAAACTGTTAACACTGGCCAATTCTGGATGGAATATTTATGGATAGTTATAACTGTTTATTTGTATTTCTCTGCATTTTTCAAATTTATACACTTACGTATTAATTTTGATTTATAAAAGTTGTGGTAATTTTTAAACAAATAAATGATCATCATGACTGTACCAGTTGGTTTACAAAGGGAACTTCACCAAATTAGTCTCTGCCTTTCATGAGTATTAGATTCATTGCTTTAAACTTTCTATTTGCCTTTTCAGTAGTCTCAGTGCTTATGCTCATTTAAGGGTAGATACAGAATTTAGCATTGCTATATAACAGACCACTCGACTTGTCTTGACATTAATGATGAAAACTAAAAATTTGCACCCCCAAAAATTCTTCTTTGACATATTTTAAGATGGCTACTCAGAAGGGCTGGAAATAAAATAATAGCTGAAAAGCTGTCTTTTGTGGGAGAGACTTGCATCTGTAGAGAAAATCTGCATGGACGGAGCCAGGCCATCTCCGAGGCCTTATTCCATCCAGGAAAAACTAACTGAGAGACTGACATATTTAAAGGTCTGAAAGAAACATTTCCCATCTACTCTCTGAGGGCTGCTACCTGCAAGGTTTCTTGCCATCATAACTTGTTTTTGGCTGTGCTCCGAGCCCCCATTCTTTCTGTTACCTCAGGATGGTAATCTTCTGTACCCCGTTGGGGGGTGGGGGTAATCACTCTGTTGTTTTCACGCATGCACATTAATAAATGTGTGGACTTCTCTCTGAGAAAGAAGAGAAATTTTTTATCTGAGGAATGTGAGTCCCTTTAAATGATGAGGTCCAGAGAGGTATTTAAAATGTGATAGCAGTCACTTTTCACCACTTTCTGCACACACACCACAGCTAAATAATCACCACTCGAAGCCACTAGCTATGTGCATTCTAGACTAACACCAAGTAGCCATAAAATGCCATGTGCTAGACATTGTAACTCATATTCTATAGTTCAACCATGCGTAGTCAATCACTGATCAACGTTATCTCTGTAAACCAATGAAAATTCTTGCCAAACATCTTTGTATCGGTCCCACTCCTTGTTCCCTTTGCCTTTAAAAACCTGCTTGTAGCAAAGGCTGAACTGAGCCCTCCCAGGCCACTTGGAAGTATGTCCTGGGCAGCTGTCCTCGCTTCAGCACAAGTAAACTCTTTAAAATTATATTTTTGTGCCTTAGCTTTTTCCTTTAGGTCAACATCTTTTATGGATCTGTCTTTCGTGAGCCGATTTTTCAGGGAATTTTCAAAGGGTGAAGGGGACATTTTCCCTTGGCCCCTACATTAACAACCTAATTAGACTTGACTTATTTTCTACTTCACTGAGAACATTTTCAAAATCCTTTTTAGTATTTCAGTGAGATTATATTTATATGCAGAATCATTATATAAAACCCTATCATCTATTCTGCTATGGTCTTGTTTATATATAGATATATACACATATATACGCACACACGAATACGATTGATTTAATAATTTTTCTTCGTTGTACTCCCACAAAAATAAAATAACTTCTGGAATAGTAAAGGGAACTTAGTTTTTCTTCTTTACCTCTTCACAACTTTCCTTCCTTGAGTCTTTGTACTAGTCGTACAAGGAAGTCATTTTGAGTATTCCCTGGAATAGGTATAGTGAAAGATACAATAACATGGTCTCTAGCATTGAGGAGCTTGTCATCTTTTATGGACAAAACATATCCATAAAATATTTAGAAGAAAATGTCATATAAGTATACAATATGATTTTATATTATCAGCATAGACTATACAAGGTAAGAATATAGAAGAATAGAAATCACAGAAAGGAGAGAAAAGACATGAACAGATTTCTTCAAGGAGGCAAGACAGATTTATCACTGAAGGCTATTTAGGCTTTAATTGGTTCGAGAGGAGGCAGGCTAGACAGCAATCCTGGCCAGTAAGTACGTTCATTATTTCACCGACTTCTATTGATTCTTTTCTGGTTATCTTTTCTTCTACTTAAATAATGACTTACCTCTGACTTTATTAAAAAGATTCTGAATTCTTTCCGTCAATTGACAAATGTTTACAACTTGTTTTCTCTCCAGCTCAACATTTTAAAAATATTTTCTTAATCTTTCTCTAATCTTACTGGTCTCAAAAAAAGAGATTTTGCCTTTCGAATGTTAACATCTAGAAGGTGATTTAAATCCCATTTCCTTCTCTTTTTTCTCCAGAAATGCAACCTTCTTTCCATCTCTTTACCTGCATGTTGTTAATATCTATCCTTTCACTGAGCTTCTCTAACAAGGTACATACTTTGGGTTCTTCTATTATGACACTAGCGACATTTCTCCATGTATTTGAGGATATGAATATTTGTCTTATTTCTTCTACCAGAGTGTTGGTTCCTTTAGAATCAGGGCTATATTTAAATTATCCTTTTAATATCAATAGCCTTGCATGTGATACCTACTATGTAAATATTTGTTAAATGCATGAAAATCTGTGCATTTATTTTTTCCTGATTTTTTTTTTTTTGTTGTTGCTGTTGTTGTTGATTGCTTTATCTCTTGGCAATTTACACAATTCTGCATATGTAACTCTTTCTAGCCTATTTTAAATCATTATATGGATTTATTCCTATCTCTCTGATATCTAATCTCAGCTCTGATATCTGTTGAGCAAAAAATTGCCCACTTGGATACCCCAACCTTCTTTAATCACAGCCCTCAAGGATAGATAATACAGATACTACTGATATATCAGCAGTCATTTTTGCAACTGCTCTTAGAGGGTGACAAGTCTCGTAGTAGCCATATATATTTTTTCTTTGCCTCTTGCTTGAGATTTTATTTTTTATTTTAGGTAACTGAGGAGGGGTTAGAGGATTTGGGGAGGATGGTAAAAGTGGACATTTTGTTGGCTCTTGGTTATTCTTGGTGCACTTGATGTCCCTTTTTGTGGGTTACAGACCCAAAGTAGAATAGTTTAGGATAGAACTTGTGAGACCTTGGGTACCAGCAAAGCAGCTTAGTGTCCTGGTGACAAAGTGTGGCAAAAGCTAAGAAGTTGGCCCTTTCCCCATCCACTCCTTCTCTCTCAGCATAGTCACTTTGGGGGCATCAGGAAACAAAGCCTGGCAAAGACAGGGATGTTCCCATCATGCTCCATTAAGTGTAATCATGGTGCTCAATTCTGGAGCCAAACGATGAATTCAGCAAAGTCTCAGGTTACAAAATCAATACACACAAATCTGTGGCATTCATATATGCCAACAACAGTCAAGCTGAAGATCAAATCAAAAACGCAATTCCTTTTACAATAGCCTCAAAGAAAATCAAATATCTAGGAATATATTTAACGAAAGATGTAAGAGACTTATACAGGGAGAATTATGAAACACTAAA